>OMNN01000379.1:0-22326 GCA_900302755.1 Chromis chromis | reverse complement strand
GGTTATGGCTCTACAGTGTTATTTATGGTGTAAATGTACCTAAGTAATTTAAATATTAAGGATCAAAACTTGTATAAAATACAACTTTACCTCACTATAATAAATATTAACGTTAGGACCCTACAATATTGTGATGGAGGTTAACCTGACTAATTCAGAACTAAAGTTATGCCCCTGCCTAAATTTACATGATTAACTAGTCCATTTGTTTTATAATTACAGAAATATTCCTGGCGTTACATGAACAAAAGCTTTTTGTGATTAAGTACAGGCAGCATAGATAAAATGTGATTATTCCATCTTACTCAACAATGGCACTGAGAACAACAAACAGGAGGTACTATAAAGTATAGAAAGTCCATAATGGTAATTAATAATTACATAAAAAATATTCCCCTACATGAACAAAAGTATTTTGTGGTTAAGTATCACTGACAGCAAATATAAAAACATTATTATCCCATCTTATTCAGCAATCGCAAGTAGAAAAACAAACAGGAGGTACTATAAAGAATAGGAAGGGGAGAGTTCCCTGTGCAGTAAGTAATATTTTGGCACAGATTGTATTTATTATACAATGAGCAGTAATTATTGACACACACTGTGAAAATCTCATATTGGGAAATATAAGCCTGTAAATCTTTGATATTTGTGGACAGTCCCCATCTTTTAATTCAGAGCATGTGATCCAAGATTTTAATCGGCTTTATAAAAAAATAAAGGACATATTAGAAGTAAACACAGGCAGAAGAAAGGGCCAAAGGGAAATCCAGCTTCCACCACTTTAGCCCGATACCACCATTTCCTCTGTAATTAGTCATGTTGCTTATACACCTCCAGCTGTGCTTTAATCAAAGAATGTGTGTGGAAAAATAATTAGCATGTTAGCATAATGCACATAATAAAGAAGTACTTGTAGTTGTCTTGATCTCGACATCAAAGAGCTTGTTGGTTCCTTCTTGGGGCATTAGTATCATACAAATCTAATTACTCCCAGTATTGAATTACTAGATTTTAGTGGATACTTGGAACAAATACAAAGGAATGTCCTGATAGTTCTCCAGCCTTCTGGTGGAAAAGAGCCATTACAAAAAGAGCAGACATTAGAAAACGATGAGCAGCATACTGATAATATGTGGTGTCTCTCCTCAGGAAACATTAGCAGGAATTTAGTTTTTCTAGGTTCATGGCCCTCTAGCTGCGGTGACACAAACCTGCCCGGTGCAGACACTCTCTTGACCTCAATATCTAAAATAGCATCCAGTCCACTGCTGTGTCCTTCGACTAAAGTCTGAGACTCCACAGGGTGAAGTGCAACATCTAGTTCTCATGTAGAAAGTCCTGTGAACATCAGTAGGCTGAACACAGCGGCGGCAGCGAAAGCAGCAGTGGCGGCGGTGGCAGCAGCAATCCGGCCTAATCCAAATGAATCCGGGTCTCCCAGGTTTGTTCATCCTGGTTGGAGGGTGATGACTGCTCTGCTCTGCTGGAGTGCTTATCTGCTGTCAGTGGTCGGTGGCTGTACAGGCCTCATGTTATCAGGGCTCAGCCTGCTCAGGGATTGGAGGGTCCGTGGAAAGTAAACATAGAACCTGTCCTTTGCTTATCTATCCCAGGAGAGAGTGTGTGTGGGTGCGTGTGCATTATGTGTGTGTGCATGTGTGTCTGCATGAGAGAAAGAGAGAGAGAGAGAGAAGCTTGTTTCCATGGCAACCTCCTCCTTTAACCCCCCCACTCCTCCCCTCTAGAGGAGAACCCTGGTGGTCTTTGTGTAATGCGATTCCACTAGAATGCACTGTGGATTAGAGCTGTGCTGCCTTCGGGCCCTAGGCAGGGCAACAGTGAAGACATTATTACCCAGATCAAATGCTGTAATCACTAGGCACTGGGGGCTTTCACATCCATTGCAGATAAAAACCTAGGACTGGAAATACTCAGGTGATTAGGGGATTATTATTCTGCATTTCAGCATGGTGCCAGTCCCTCGCTGTTGAAAAAAAAAAAGAAAAGAAAAACCCTGATTCTCTGTGTGATGGATGGGGGAGGGTAGAAAACAGAATGCCAGCCAAAAGAACCAGCCAGAATTCTGGTGGACTGTGATCAGTGCCTGGGAGCTAAAACAAGCTCAAAAACATTCACACAGTCCACATATTGGCATTACAGACCCCCCTTGAATTTCTGTATGGTCTTTGAGTCTTGGCTCTAACAATCCGCGCAGAAGTAGGGAATTGGACTATGTTCTTATGTTTAGAGCTGTTGTAAAACACTTAGGCCACTCTAGCTTCTTAGTCTGCACTGTAGCCCCTCTCTAAATAGAGCAGGGCAGCGTGGGCTTTTGCATGAGAACCTGCTGAAAGCCTTCCATTGAGCGGTAGATCAGCGGAAGGCGAGACAATGACCCCCTCAATATCCAGCAATAGGCACTCAGAGGTACAACTTTTCATCTGCAGATATTCCACTGTTTGATTAAGTGAGGAAGAAAATTGTACTTGAGCAAGGAGCTTAAGCTACAAATGCACACAGGAAGTACACACTTCAGCAATGTGGGAATAGAAAGACTATAGCCTTTAACAAATGAGCCCGTGAGAGCGAAGCATGGCGGCTGGCCCCATGCTGAAAGCATCCGGCCCTGCTATTATAATCTAACAACAACATCTCTGAAGAGGAAGCCATATGAAGGGCTCACAGCTTCAAGCACAGAATCCTAGAAGAGCGCTGCTGTGGAGTGGAAGGACTGGGCCATTCACCTCATCCCCCCCAAAAGTATTCCGCTACCAAAAGACCACTCAAGAGAACTGAAGAGCGGTGTTTGCGTCATATTTCTGAAGTGGAACTGCATAAAACCTCTGCCTTATTGTATCACTCTGAGATGGCTGTGTGATAGCTGCCACCATACATGGATTCAAACCTAAAAAAAAAAGAGGTGGTATTTGACAGTGACCGCAGTTGGTACAGCACGCTGTGACTTTGTAAGCTCCACCAAGTACATCTCTCAAATATTAATGCAAGCCCAGTAATTTTCTGAGTTAAAGCCGATGCCAGACGTCCCTAGCAGCCTCTCTAACAGCACCCAGAATGTCTTCCTCTCATGTCTGCGGTTCTCCTGAGATAGTTGTCAGCTCCTATCTGAATGCATTTCCAGCCATTTGCTGATGTACTTCCATTTACTGTCAAGGAGAGGAGAGCCTGTGAATAAGATTGTATGTACTCTAGATGCAGACTAGAGCAAAGAAGAGTCCTCAATAGCAACACACAGGGCAATGGGGACTTTGAGGACACATTTCTGGTTTTCAGACGAGAAAAATAGAGCCAAGAGACCTTCAGCATGCCAATGCATGCATGTACAGCAGTGTAATTCCCTCAGTTACTGGTGTAATCAACAGTATTCACTGCGATAGCCAATTTGCACCTCCTTATCCACTGTTTGCTGCAGCACAAAAGCAAATATTAATCAGTAACTTTAAATCTGAAACTGCCTAACTTAAAGTAACAGTTTCAAACTTTGGAAAAGAAGCTTATTTCCTTTAGAGTTAGATGGCTGTTTGGTAAATATTAATCTACAGCAGGCAACCAGTTGGTTTATTTTAGCACACAAGACAAGAAACAGGTAGAAACAGCTACTTGTGACAAAGTCTGAGTCCCAGCTCCTTTAAAGCTTACCAATTAACGTGTTATACTTTGCTTGTTTAGTCCAAAACCAGAGTATAAAAATGGCACATGGTTTTTGTGCTGGACTGTTTCTTGGACGGATGCATTAATGTTCTGGAGTCATCACTGTCATTTTTGCCAGGCAATCAGCATAAAAATCAGGAAATCACAGAGCCCAGCCAAAAATAATAGTCATAACAGTTGGATATATAAACCAATTGCAATTATATAAACAATGTAAAATTGAATTAGCATTAAATTGGCTGTTAGGTAGATTTTCTTGCATTATTCGTAGTTTATTTTCAGTCTTAATGCTATGCTGGAACCTGGTGTTATCCATCTTCTGATGTAACTCTCTACAAGAAAGCTAAATAGCATATGATCCAAATGTTGAACTACTCCTTAAAAACCTCCTATAGCAGCAAGGCAATGGTACTATAGAAATCCAGTCAAGATGATTTTTATATAAAAACAGTTTATTGATTTATCAACAACTGTCAGCTGTACAATCCTTATGGATGATGACACGTGTATGCTACACAGTCTAACTTGTGTTGATGCAGAGACCATTCCTGTCTATGAGAAGATTGTAGTGGGATATTATGAAATACTGAAGAAAGCAAACCGTATAGCCAAAATGTCAAATGTGGTAATGGCTTTGCCTGGCACCTTTATGAGTAACCCTGTAAGTCTTGCATATCAGTCACAGGCCGTCAAACGAGAGTATAATAATTAACTCTCCTAGACTGATGACTGAACTTTGCTGAGTGGAGTCATGAATTTTCATACAATAGTTGAGTCAACAGACAGAGCTCAAGTCACAGCTGCTTCCACGTAAAACCCATCAGTCCTCCAGTTGATAGATATCCATTTCCATGTTATAGAAAGCAGCCAGTGCTCAGTGATAGGTCTTCATTTAAAAGTTGAATTTCTGCTGACCTGGGCCAAAGGTTAGACGTAACTGGAAACCATGATTTTCTCCTTCCTCCGGTCTGAAAAAAGGGCCTTTCCAGATTCTCTACTGCTAAAATCCATGGGACAAATGTCTGTGTTACAGCAAATAGCGAAGGGAAAAAAAGCCGTTGTCAGGGAGAAAAAAATCCAAATTAGATTTCCGAAAAGGTCATTCTGGACAACGAACATGAAAAAAAAAGCCAAGGAGGGAAAACAACTGAAATAGAATATCCTCTTACAAAGTCCTAATCTAATTTCCATCCCCAGAGGGGACAGAAAATCACGGAGAGAACAAGAAAGAACCATCACAAGCGTAACTGGACACCAAAATATAAATCTATAAAAGGCCTTTTATTACTCCATTATGTACACTTTTCACAGGACCTCCAAGGAGAAGCTCCAGAGCGAAGCGCCGCTTCTAGTTGTGTCATGGAACTTTATCTCCACATTAAAAAGGACGAATAAAAAAGAAATATCCAACAAACAGAAAAACAGCAAGACATTATTTTCTTCTTAGTGCCTTGGGAAACTGCACTCGCTGTACAAGTGTTAGTTTTATGAGTGAGGAAGGACCGAGCCGAAGGACACAACATCCAGGGCCTCAACAGCACCACCATCCATTACAGTCTGGCACTGCCAAACCTCCTGCCCATCCACTCGGGGCTGCACGCAACATCCATGCTGTCTGTGTGAGGGAAGGTAGATGTAGGAAGAGTCTACTGCTCCTGAGCATGAACATGCTCCGATCCGAAGCAGTCTTTTCTAATAGATCACTTCATATACAGTGGCCTTCTTGTCACCAGAGCCTGTCACAATATACTTGTCGTCCGTTGAGATGTCACAGCTCAGGACAGATGAGGATTCCTTGGACTGTTGGGAGAAAAAAAAAAAGATAAAAAACATTTTAGTCTTGGAGGCAGATAATATACTCAGCTACATTTAAAGTTAAGTGGAGAAGATTAGCTGACTACAGAGTAAGATTAGATTGCAGCGACATCAGGTTCTGGCCTGACGGCCCTCAAAAAGACTTCTTTGTCAGGTCAATATTTCAGGTTCAGTTTTCACTGATAGGATAGTCCTGTCAGACAGCGGTCGCTGTGCCCTTCCTCTCAGAGACTACTGTGCATACTTTTGGCCTGGCTGCAGACAGAGTGTATTGATCTGCATACCTGGAATATGCTGGCGCCATAAGGAGTCCTCCAAGCGTTCAACAGATTGTCCTTCCCAGTGCTTACAAACCATTTACCTGCAAAGAAAACAACAATGCTATCAGGCCAATTTGAACTAAGAAGTGGTATGAAAAACGACTACAAATGAAGAGTTATTACATCTGTAACCTACTGAAACACAATGACGCAGTGCAGTTATAGCCCTAAATAGAATAGAATAGGACAGGCTAAGGCCCCTTCCCAGTTAAGTACAGTCAGCATTATCTCTTTTCTGTGTGCTTGTTCATACCACAGTAGGCAAACTTGAGGGAGAGGACACAGCTCTCGTGCAGGTGGAGCTGATACTTGTCAGGTTTTGAATGGTGGAGCACCTCCACGTTGCTGCTCTCCATACCCACAGCGAGCCACTCTCCGGTCGGACAGTAGCCCAAGGAGAAGATCTGGAGATGGGACAGAGCAATAATTAGTTTTATAGCTCAAAGGAAACCACTCTTCACAATAAGTCTGTGGTTGAGTGTGTGTGTCATCTGTGTTACAGGGCTGTACCTGTGAAGTGAAGTCATGCTGCTGCAGCTGTCGACCCTCCCTCAGATCCCAGGAGCGAACAGTGTTATCGAGACCGCCTGTCCACAGCTTAGTGCCGTCATGGGATATGTCAATACAGCTAGCACCATCCGTATGACCCTGGAACTGCCTACAAACAAAGTCAGACAGCATACAAACATTTATTGACATCCATTTTTAAAAGGACTCAGACACAAGAGCAATTCTGCTGCGGGGCCAGAGCCCACACAGTGTGAATACGTTGTTTTTTTTCTCCCAACCTAACGAGAGTCTGGTTGTGCAGGTCCCAAACGGCAATGTTTCCATCACTGCAGCAGGAGAAGCAGACTTTGGCGTCGGGGCTGATGGCCAAGGCGTAGCATGCTGGGGCTGAGGAGGTGAGCTCAGCCTTGATGCGGGGTGTCTGAGAGGCCAGATCCCAGATGGTCAGTGTGCTGGCCTCGCCTCCAACAATCAATGTGCGACCATCAGGCAGCAGCTTACAGGAGCGGATGTAGTTATCCCTGTTCTGTTGCACAGAGGACAAAGCGAATCAATACATGTTCAGGGCAGTGGAGCCAGAGAGAGATTTAGGAACAAATCGTGGGAAAACAGGATGAAAGTCCTGCCATCATAATAAATCAACTAAAGGGTGTTCTCAAATCTAATCCGCACTGAGTGGACAAGTTTTCTGCTTGTTGAATTTACATATTTATCTGATGATGTTCGCATTACAAGCCAACTATGAATTATTGGGAAATGTTGTGTGATGTTTATCTTTTTATTGGTTGTTGCCAGAATGACTTTCATCTATTTTATACAAGCGCTGAGTAAAAGCATCAGCTGCATTTGTATACCAATGCATTTGCTGTCAAACTGTCAAGTGGGATGTGGTCCTCATGTATAACAAAGGATTATTCCATTGTTAATGGATTGGGATTGTGTATAAACAGTTTACATCTTCTGAAACAACTGCACAAGAAGAACAAAGTTTAACAAAAAAGGTTCTGATGAGTGAAATGTGAATAAAAACGGATCCTCACCAGACAGTCCAGTTGGGACACGGGGCTCTTGCTGCCGGGTTGGCTGATGTCCCAGATTTTGACACAGCCTTTGCCACCAGTGTAGACATGACGTGTGGGGTTGCTAATGGTAACAGCACAAACCACCTCGCCGTGGCTCAGTGTGTTGATCTGACGGGCATGGCGTGGAATACCGGGGCCGATCAGGGCGTCGGGTGGGAAGGGCACAGGCTGCATCTGGCCATCTGCGCTGACGTGGAAGGAGTAAGCTCTGAAGGAAAAGACAGACACGTGTAAGGACTGATATCAATGCCGTTTTTAAAAATGTATGCGCCTAACACATTTGGTGAGACACTTACGGTTTGCCACCAGAAATGGATGTGAGACTGGCTGGAAGGCCTGGGGCTCTCATGTGGGTATGAGGATCAAACCCCTACAAAATGACAAGATGGAAATGTTTAAACAACAGATCCGTTACTGATCTGGGATCACAGCAACATTTGCATGGCACACTAACTACAGTGCTACTAGGTGATTCAAACAGTTAAATAAAAGGGCAGGAAAAGTTGTTACCATGGGGGAGCGTCCATAGGCTGCAGCTGCTGCAGCGCTCATCTGAGGGGAGATGTGCAGACCAGCATACACCCCAGGACTAGTCAGGCCTCCATTCATTTCGTGATGGCCCATCATGGCAAAGGGGGTAGGGTAGGAGCCTGCAATGGACAGGGGGGTACGCAAAGCTGGAGCTGCTGCAAGCGAAAACAGTAGATAGATATCAGTATGTGACATAACTGTACATTGGGAGAGAAAGGAAAAAGATTATCTCCGTTTCTAGAGAGGAAAGAGAATGTTACCAACCAAGAGCCTCCATGCCTGGTGGTTTGCCCAGGATGGGTCTGAGCCCAGGAGTGGAGCTGGTGCCAGGGGTGGGGGCATCGTTGCGGGGGGTGGGGGTGTTGGATTTGAGACCAGGCGTGGAGGATTTGTCATTCTGTCAAGGGAACGAAAGAGCAAGCACATTCACAATCCCGGAAACCAGGCACTGTGCAGACTGACAATTTGAGAGCAAACTGAACTTAATCCAATCTAATTCTGACAACCCTCATAGTCCTGCAGAGCCATAAACTGCTATTTATTCTAAAACCTATTATGGTCACAATGGAGATGGGGCCGTTTTTATCCCCTTACTGCTTTGGCTTTAATCTTTTAGTGAGGCAGAGGGAAAAAAATCCTGGAATAGTTAAATACATTGAGCTATTAACAGAGAAGACCTGACTGATCCTGATGCGGGACAATATTATCCCTGACGTTTAGTCATGCACTTAAAGCCCCGACAGCCATTCCTAATCCACTGCAGAAAACGTCCTAGATCTATTTGCATATATCCCTTTGCTCTCTCTGCAATTCTCAGTTAAAACCCTTTCTGTCCTAGTTTGTCCACAACTCCCTTGATGTCTTACATGACTGAGCTCCTTGGCCTTGGAGGATGGGGTGCTTCCAGAGGACGCCACTGATGCAGGGCTGTTGGGGGTATCCTTCTTGGGAGGGCGGGGCTTATCAATGCCATTTTCAGGTGGCGAGTGGGCTGGACTTGCCCGTGGTGTGGCAGGATCCTAAAGAAACATAGTAATAGATTTTCCCATTTATGTAACAGCCACATCTCAGTGCATGTCAATATGCCATTTGCAATTAAACGCTATGCTGCTCACCTCATTAGACACATCTACTACCAAGTCATCACTTTTCTCTCCATCACTGTCCTGTAAAGATAACAACCAAATCACTCAACTTAACAGACATATTCAGAATACATCTCAGGCCACAGCAGGGGGCCTAGGGAGCACTTTGACATTTTGGGAAATAAGCTTATTTGCTTTCTTGCTGAGAGTTGGATGAGTCTGGAGCCAGGAGCACTAACTTCCTGGAGTCTTGTTGTCACTGTGAGGTTGCCAGGCAACCAGCAGAGACTCCAGGAAGTCCCTGTTATCTGCCAAAGATTTCCCCGCGCATAACCCCAAGTGTGAAACCAAGACTTGTCAATTTTCCGTTTTGGTTTTTGTATAGACAATATAAAAGGTGAGCTTGAGAGGTAAATTTTTTTTAGTCTTTGCATTGTGGCTTCATAATTGACAGACCTTTTCATTCAACTCTTGGCAAGTAAGCACGCTTCCCAACATGTTCAACTATTTCTTTAATGACTTACATATCTACTCATGCTGTCCTTCTCCTCCACTTTGCGTTTCTTAGAGTCCAAACTGTAGTCAGAGGAGCTGCGATGCTTCTCACTGGCAGTGCGTAAGCTTTCTGATGGGGATATAGAGTTATTCTGCGAAGGGAAAACCAAACACGCTTTATTACCATTTTGTCGTCTTTCATAAAAGAGAGCAGCAAGTCATTCATCCATTACAAATTCACAGAGAACACACTGTGCCAATCCAAACACTAAAAAATGCCTTATTCACACAACGATGGATACAGCAGACTCTTAAAATGCAGCTGTAGGCCAGCTCCACACAGTACCCTGATACCAGCCAAACCCAATCTCACACATAAGCTTGTCCCTGGCCACACAACAGAATGGGCTGTTATCTGAACTGAAAGGAGGAGGGCTTGTTTTCTGAGCTGGGCTCCCTCCTCCTCATAACTGGACAACAAACAGCCTCACAGGGACATGAGCAGTGTGTTGTGGCTGAACAGAGGGCCTTTTCTCCAGAGTCAGTCAGGCTAAGCGTGAGAGGGAGAGGGGAGGAGAGACACAGAGGGAAAGAGAGAGAGAGCGAGGGAGAGAAAGAAACTATATGTTGTGGGCACTGGGCATTGATTGCTGCAGCGCGCTTGGGCACCATGTCAGCTCAGGCTTTGAGCTCTGATAAAGAAAGAGAATCTATATCCTGCCAGTGGGCACGGCAGCGTGGGACTGACTGGTGCTTCTTCATGGAGCCTGCCCACACAAGCTGGGACAGCTCACTCAAAACGCCAACAGAATGGGAGGCACTAGGCAGGTGTCCAGCGGCTTTCACAGGAGTTTGCCATTTGCCTGTAAACTGCCAAGTTCTCCTGATTCCCTCTGTCCCTCATTTGAGGACCAAAGCAACAACATGGACTAAGTCAGCGGCAACCCAGAAACGCGAACAATGGCTGATGGACTAGCAGTCTGGGCAAAGGGCCACTGTCTGCATAATGGCTGACCTTTAAAGAGATGCTTAGTGTGACTCATTAACCAAAGTCACCACTCTACTATCAGATGACCTGGGACGAGAGCACAGAAACAAAACAGGCCTGCTAATCGCCCCAGGAGTTCCATTTCTTCAGACATGACTGCACCCATTCAGCTGGCCCAGTCTACAGAAACACAATCTCACGGGCCCATCACAAGCCATCAGAGATCGCAGCATTTCAAATAAAACGCTTTAGCAGGTCCAGCCAGATGGGGTGGAGAAAAAGAAAACAAAACAACTCTCCATTTGTGTTCATAAATATTCATCACATGCCAAGGAAGAAGAAAGAGTGAGCTGGTAAACAAGGGAGACAGTAGAAGGGATCAAATAAATCCTTTAAGAAGGGGAAGTCCAAGTCCTTCTTTAATTGTGATGAAATTACAAGGCTTCTAATCTCTCCAGCATGATACCAGTCATTTCCCTTCTGGATTAAACACACAGGATTTATATTCCAAACCTCATTTTCCATTAATCATTTTATTGAAAGCAGATTACAACAGTGCATGAAATCAGCGATAGCATGCAGTTAAGCAAGAATCTTTTACCGAACATTTGGAGCGGAGATTTTTTTTAAAAACCCAGATGAATTATGAAACCAACAAACGCTGCAACAAAAGCAGTTGCAGTTTTGGACACTCACCGTGCTCTCTGTATCGCAGACATCACAACGGCGGTCGAGGTGATGATGAAAGCAAGTGGAGCAAAGGGAAAAACAAGTCAGTTAGCACGTCATAACAGATGCTTCTGGCTGAATGTGTGAGAATCAACTGCAGGGCACAAGGCCCCTCTTATCGCCATGTATTGGAGCTGGTGAATAGCTTATGCAGTCATGGGCTGGGAATGTACCAGCTCATTACCCAGACAGAATGTGAACAGACAGGATGTGCTCCTCACCTAAGGGCCCTACGATTCTGCTCTAGGGAGTGAGACGCACTCCACACTAAATTGGTTTTTGCCTGTTTAACATCTTTCCAATAGTGTTCAAATTAATATACATTTCAATTCTCCCAAATAAACAGGTCGGTTAAAGCCCAATTGGACAGTAATGTGACGGATGTTGACTCCTCACCTCTGTGTTCCAGATCATGGTGGTTCTTCTCATCCTTCACGGGGAGATGGGCTTGGCTGCCCAGAGCGCCGAGTGCCAGCAAGCCTGATCCAGAGCCTGTCACAGGGGGGATGCCAGGCGGCTGCAGGCCTGAGGGGTGAGGTGGCAGCTGGACTGGAGGCCCGTGAGCAGCATGGGAGAGGTGCTGTGCCTGAAGTTGCTGCTGCTGTAAGTTGACAGAAAAATAGACAGACAGACACCAAGTGGGTCGGAGGGAAAAAGCAAGGAGAAACCACATACTAAACACGAGGCTGATCAGTTAAACCCCAGATGATATTAGCACATTCACACATCTATAACTGTCAAGAACAGACAGCAATCCCCCTCAGTGCTATTTCCATACCAGACCAGGGTGGCATAAGCCCTAGATCTGTGCTGAGGAGAGTAGAAATTATGACTAACAATCTTCTCAACGCGTCTAATGTATGAGATGCAGGGCTAGAGACTTTCAAGTCACACTGTGTTAGTAGTGCACAGTGAAATGAAAACAAAATTATAAAAAATTTAACTCTACATTAACAATACACAGCAAAGCCAAGTTTGATTCAACCACAGCTTAAGACAGAGAACGATCCTTTCACATCAGGTAAACTGGTGCATTTCATACTGCAGTGCCACAGAACTCCCCGTGCCATCAGTGACTTGAGCATTACAGAACATGAAGCTGTACAGGAAGCTGTCAGCCTGTGGGCTAAACAATACCTGCTTTTTAAATGCTTCAAAAACACAACCAGTGCCTGTTAACCACTCACATATTCACATTCCTGGATTGACAGAACATGAATCATTTGCACACCCAAACTTTAAGAGACTGAGGGAACGTTAAGTGCCAGAAGCTGGCACTCCTTCCCTCTCACTGAGTCTTCGAGTGTGTTTTTGAGTGTGCGTCTGGAAGGCTGCTCTGGGAGCCAGGACCAGGGGTCCCATGCTGGCACTCAGTCAACCCTCCAATATTCACCATCAATATTTGAAAGGCACAGGGAAATAGATGGGAGTTAAAAGGCACTCAGTATGGAAGTAAGCAGTTTAAAGCAAGGTTAAATAATACTTAGCTGAGACACCAATAAAAACATCAGCAATTTATTACCCGTCTACGAGCCAGCTGAATAATTCAGCTGCTGTTACAGCATGCACCTCTCTTTTACAAGACGGACTTCAATCAGTGGCCATTTATGGCCATTTCAGGAATATTAGAAGCTTTGTAATGACTAAAGAGGAGGTACAACACACATAATATGGTGGTGCGCAGGCCTAACACATTACACACAGTAAAAAATACATTAACTCAGTTGGAAGTGGCTTTCAAATGTCCTTAAAAATAATATCAGGAGGGTCTTTTTAATTGCTCCTTGCCTTTTGTATGATCTGCCCTGGAAGCAGACAGGACTAGATTAGAAAATAGTTTTTAACTTGCAATCTTGCCCTTTGTTCCATGGGGCAGATGTCAATCCAATTACAAAATGTACCCAGGACAGAGAGAAAGAACGGAGAGCCCAAGAGAGAGTGAGTGTGTTATAATATTGTGTCCATGAGGGAAATTAAGGAGCCAGTTCATTGGCAGGGGAGAGCCATCCTTGCTCATTGTGTTTAATGAGGCACTGATGGGTAATAAGCATGGTTGATCAGCAAGATCCCTCATTAGAGGGCCATAAATGAAGACAATAATAAATAAAGAAAGGAGTCTGGGCCATTTCCTCTAATTTAATATTCCAAGATAAAGACCTACTCTTTGCCTCTTTTTTTCGTCAGACCGAGTGCAGCCTCAGAAGAAAAAAAACACACACAGGCAAAATTGAGCAAATGTATTATCGTAGTCTCGGGTGTGCTAAAACACCAACTATAGTGAAGTGTAGCACTTGGGCAGGAAAAGTGCCATGCAACATGCACGAGCCCTTCAAGCCCAGATGTGTGCACACACCAAGTCCATTAACAACAGCCTGGCACAGACAGACATTTGTGGATGCCACTGACCATGAGAGCAGGGTAGGCAGCTTGCTGCTGCTGAAAAAGAGGACAGAGAGTGGTCAGGACCAGAGCTTCTATGTATTCTACTCTCTCCATTATTACTATATACTGCAGTTAATGGTCTTAAAGACAAAAAAGAATTCTCTCATTATCGAACACCCTCTGAAAACAAAGAGTGAAGGATTCTCCAGGTGGCCACTTACACTCAGAACAGTGGGTTCACCTGAACTACTTCTTGTAGACTTTAATATTTTGTGGACAGGAAGCACCACTAGTCAGGTTCATCTCAACGCAAGCAGCTGCCCTAGTTGCATTCTATTAATGGCCCTCAGTTCCATCAATAAGACATGCAGCTGGCTCCTGGATGCTGCCTGTCTGCCTGGCACGCTCTTTCACCCCACCTTACTTTACAATATACATGAGGGTTTTGGCATGCCTACAGAGCTTCTCCCTAATGAATAACTAATGGAAAGGTATTCGTAAAACATACAGTGGCTACATTTCCACCTCCTCTGACATGAGGCCTCACTGTTTCATAAAACAGTCCTGATGCCACACAGGGCAGTACACTAAAATCATGAATGGGCTCGTCAATATTTTATAAAACATGGATTTTTAATGCTGCCAATTTTAAATTATACACCAACAGAGATCCAAAGTGACAGGATCAGAGCTACAAATTCAAACGTACGGCAATATGCCAGTATTATATTGTTCTAAATATGAAAATCACCTACACAGGAAGGAGCCACAAATCAAATTTGCTATTCTTAGGAACAACTGCTGCTTGCAGCTGCTCTGCTTTGGTGAAAGTGTAATAAAGCATCTGCTTCAGTTCAACAGATAAAAAAACAAACAGTTCTCCATCACCTCGAGACACAGACAAATTCTAGGGAGCAATTATCTCGGTACAAAAGGTCACCAAGGGGGCATTAATTGAATTCCAATATGTGTCCCCAGTCATCAAGTCAGCCTTTTGGGCCTGCCTCTCGTGCATGCTAAACATTCAACTGTAGTAATAAGATCAGTGATCGCCGCGGCTTTGTGTCGTAGGTGAAGGCAATCACTTCTGTTTGAGGAGGGCAGGGTGAGTACGGCTGATCAATGAGGAGCAGATGGTGCTTTGAAGCTGTGATGAACAACATACATTACTGCTCAGTGCTGTGGTGTGCAAAGAACTGTGCAACAGAGCTGTGATGGCTGACTGCTGTCTGTATTGTCTCTGTTAGCTCACAGCGCTGGCTGTGTTCTGTTCACCCTCAGCCTTTTAATTCCCACAGCTATCCAGGTCAACAGTGAGGGATGAGGCTCCTCGTTAAAACCTTAGCCAATTAAAGCAATATGGGCTGCAGAGGGGATCTCAAGAGCTCTCAGACTCGCATTTATAAACACACAACAAGGCAGTGAAGATGCCACCGAGACCAAAGCTGAAGCAACAGACCGGCTCTGGAGAGCTATACTTATTATGTATATATAGTTAGAATTTATTGGTGCAGAATATGGTATGAAGTTGGAAAAAATATTCATATTAGCACATATGATTCCAGAAGAAGCAAATCTGCACAATAACTGTTTCACATTCTGTACACTTAACAGCTGAGACTACTTGGCGCATGAATAAGTACTATTCAAAGCATTTTATGTGCAGATTTGCCCCAACCCAAGGTCAAATAAAGGAAAAAAAGGGAGTATACACACGGTGAGAGGCAGATTGGGAAGTCCACGTACCCCGATGATAGCATTCAGCTCTGTCATGGTCACCTGCTTAGCCCTCTCCACTGCCTGAGCAACCTGCTGTTGGTGCTGTGGGAAGACATTTACAAAAGATTATTGGGATATGCCAACATCTTTCACACACCCACACGTACTTATCTGTGAATTTCACACTTAATTTTCATAGCATTACTGGAATTCTCAAAGTGCCCTCACATACAATTATTCAAAAACTGCTAAACCAGATTTTTTCTTCAGTATATAAGCAAAAACAAATGACTTTATCTTAGTACTAAACTGTGACACTGTTTGGAAGCCACATTCAAAACTCACCTCTTGTGACAGGAAAGGCATAATTTGAGCTAAAATTGCATTGAGCCGTTTGGCAATCTCCGTCTGGAAAACAAAAGGGGAGGAAAATGAGACGGTAAAGTATGAAACAGACAGTGACTTCACATAACCCCGCCTTTAATGTTTACACCGATTAAGTCAATTACTGCGGCAATCAGAACTGCTTGACTCAACATCCTCTAAACAGCGTGATATTGACATTTGAAATATTTAAAACATTAGGAGAGCCCAGGGGGATGGAGCACAGCTGTGCTGAGAGTGCACTCCATGCTAAACGGATATGAGCAGGCAGAGTGCTGCTGTGTTGAGAGGATCCTCTCTCACTCTGCCCTCCTTCCCCTCATCTGCAACTGCACTGTCCTGCAGTTAACCTCAGAGTTAAACCACACAACCACACCCCAGGAAGGGAGGCCCACTAACTAGACTGCCCTGTTTACTTACATGTGACAGTGTAGGCAATTTACATTAACAATTATAACTGCAGAGAGAGCAAAGATGATGAACCATAACAACCTTGAGGGCAACGCACCTCACATTTAGAATCAATACCATTAAAAGACAACGACCAGTCTGCGTTAAGAGTGCAGTTTGCTAAGGCTCAGCCTTTCCAAGAATGAAGCCCGAGCCATTTCTCTCTGCAATCAAGTGCCCAGCTCACCACCCTCCTAGCCTCCTGCCTCCATTCTTCTGCTTGTCTACCAACTGCCATGGCAACGGCTGCAGCCCTATCTTGCTGGGATCATTATGCAAATGGCACCTCTGCTTGACCGTAACAGGCTTTAAAATCATATTACGTGCTTGGAGGCAGGTCATTAAATTGAATTTTCAGCCTGTCGATCACATGAACGTACCAAATGAATGGTGGATAAAAAGAGCAATGGGAGGAGGTGTGTAGAGGGGGGTGTGATCCACCCCCTCTCCTGTAAAAACACTGCACAGCCGGCTTGTTCTGCCTCCTTCTCCTTCCAGGGATGGGAGATGAGACTCTCAGGTTCAAGCTCTGCACTGGGAGCAGAAAAATAACAGTGCCAAAGCTACATCATCTATGGAATTTATGAGCTGCAGTTCAACCCAGGGCCACTGCGGAACACAAACACATCACAGGGATTTTCTCAGATTTTTCATTTGGAGCAGCACACACAATGTACTTTGCAGACCGCCAGCTTATTTATTACACATGGCAGAAATGCCAGGCAGTTTTGGCAGCCAGACATATTACCTCTGAGCAGAGCCAGAGAGATTGGAGAGTAATGTCCAACAGAACAAGACCTGCTGACCCAAGCTGCAACATGGATAGCCACTTAGCCAGACAAGCCAGCAGGACAAACAACAAACTGAAGATGAAATATCGAGTGAAACAAAGCAAAGCCTGGGATCAGAGGCAATAATATATGGTAGCATGTGTTGGAGAGAGTACAATAGTCCATAAGATAACACTGATTATAACTTGATTATTGCCTTTAGACAAGAAGGAGACTGAATGGCGGTCTCCTGTGACACAATAAATGTGACCTACGACTAATAAAGCACTGAAAGGGTTAGATAAAGGTTTTATGGGCATTAGTATTAATGCACCATAGTAAGTGCTCTGGAAAGAGCTGAAGAAGACCCTCAGAAATGGTTGAAAAGCTACAGGGCCTGTATAATCCATGTTTGTTGAGATAAGCCATGTAAATAGCAGTTGAACATTTGACAGGATTTGTGAAAGGGCCTTGAGCGCACAGTCCATTCCTCTGTAGCTTAGTGTCATGGTGACAGCTGGCTGGGAGAGGTCAAGAGGTGACTGATCCACTGTGCCCTAAACAACTGGCAGCCTCTACACTCTCGTAGCACAACATGCAAATACATGGAAAAGGCATCAACTCAGCTCGCCGTTGCTGTCAAAATAGATACAGTGCAGTGCTGGGAGGATTTTTTTTTTTTTTGTTCTGCTGGCAGATAAAAATGGGGCTGTTGTCACTTTAAGTAGATGACAGCTTGGTCCTTGAGAGGCCAGCTTTGCACTGCTGCTACACAATTACAGGTACTCGGACCTGTGTAGCACCACTTTAAGAGCACTCTCAGGCTGGCTTGTCAATGGTGTGCAGAGAGGTATTCGCCTGTTGCTATCAGCAATGGGAAAATGGACTCGAGACACTGATGAGGATTAAATGCAGAGGGAAAACAACTAGTGGCTCTGGTCACATGATCCATCTATAAAAAATACTTTACTAGTCATATTCAGAGGGCGGGCAATTTGTCCAAGATGACAGCACTGCCTGACTCCTGATTTTTCTTGAAAGTAGAGAATCCGGCTAGCACGAGCAGCTCGTCTAATTCAGAAAATGATGTTTCCACTTAACTAAGATATTGCACAAAGCCTCAGGGTCTTTGTTAGTGTGAAGCAAGTCCAGAATAAATTTCTAATTGGCATTTAAAGTTATCTGTATTGATCCGAGTAAAGCCAAAAGCATGCCTAAATGGATACATGAGTCATTATGCTGATTAACCTTGTCAGCTGCAGCGGACCGATTTTTTTTTCTGTCCAAAGGGCAACTCAATCTTAAACCAATAAACTTACTCTAACAAAAACAAGACCATAACCTGCTTTGCTATGCCACTTCTTAAATACAATACAGTAACTCTCTGTTTATGTAAGTGGGCCTGACACCCAACAGTTCACACCCTGGAATTATTAAACTGCAGTCCAGTCCCACATGACAGATTGGGGATATGGAAGCAGCAATGGTTTGGGGAGCCACAGTTTCTCCAACCACTTTTCACTGCATGCCTCTTTTGTACAAACACTGCAGACAGACCGCTGGCTGACCAAGTTTGCTTTGGCACTGGTTATGGCAGATACTTTGCTACTTAGCAAATGATTCCTGCGGGCATGCGTCTCATGTCCGTGTTACAATTACAGGTAACAGCCAAATCTGACTGAACCTCACCAACACACAGAGCCCAAACCCAAAGCTGCTCTTGGAAACACGCACCATATGACGGTAATTACTGGCTGACATCATGCAGCAGAAATTAGCCGTTCGTATCTACACACAGTCACGGCTGATAGAGGGATCAGATAACAGCACCACATCAGTCCATCTTAGCTGTGCTGTTGTGTGCATTCTGAAATCTGAATTATGTCCCTGCACAGTAATGAAAAAGGCACAGTTAGAGGAATGAATTTCCTCACTATGGAATAAATCTCCTGGCAGGAAAATAATATGCCTGTGTGCATCCAATAATCCATCCCAACCCTGCCTGTTAACCACTCCCCATCTTCTCCTCCTCCCCTGCCTGAGCAGTAAGCTGGGGGAGCTGCATGGATGGGGCCCGCACTGTTTGCTCACAAACACGCCGTTCAGCAGGTTAGGGCCCCACTGATGAATTATTCAAGCGCTTCCATCAGCTCTGTTGAGGTTCCTGATAAAAGTCAGGCGCTAAAATGGATCAGTCGATTAACCTGTTTACACAGAGCTGGGCTGTTGCCCCTCCCCCAGCTCTATTCTCCAACTTGTCTCCGGCTCCCATCCCCCCCTTCTCTCTCTCCTCTGGTTGGCGATAAGTGCCTGACAGAAGCTATCAGAGCAGCCCGAGCCCTGACAGACATGTGGCAGTGTGACACTCGGCCCAGACACTGATGGATCACCCTACCACGCCAATCCGCCATGCTGCCACGCTGTCATTAACCAAGCCAGGCAGCCACAGGGGAACAGACAACCTCACTGGTTTAAGAGCTGCATGCACTGGAATCTCCGGATTACTCATTCATACAATCTTTATCGCTTCAGGCATCAGAGTGATTGATCTGTGGAGCAATACAAGATAGGATCTTTTGATAGAGATAAGAGCACAATAAGAGACTAAAGGACTTTTGCTCTGCTTTTGTAATTACTGTTCATCTTAAAGAAACACTGACCTACCAGCAGTGCTCGCTTTTTAATCATTAAGTCAAAGGCCAAGGCTGCCAAAGTCTACCTTTAATCTTGTCAAAAGGCTGAGTCAAATCCAGGCTTTACACCACTTGCAAATTTCCCCCCAAAAATGGGTCACAACAATTGTACAAGCGGTTGTACAAGTTTGCAATTGTGTTGTCTTGTGTGTGTGAAGCAGATCTGTGTGTTTACAGCCTATTACTGGTGCTCAGTTCAGTTCACAGCCTGTAAGAGGCTCCTCCTGGATCTGACATCCCTTGACACTGTGGAAAACCAGCGAGCTGAAAAATATGAGGAACATGATGATACATACCTGTTTGTGCATCTCTATGTTCAACCCGTAGGACATCTCGTAATACTGAAATTAAAGCAAAGATTTCAGTGTGGTTAAAGACATCAGTGAATTTACACTTAAAGAAAATATACACAAGTCTTCTTGTAATCAGAATCATGATTTCAATGTAACTAACATACCTTAAACTGTCACAAATCAATGCTATTGATCACTACACTAATTACATCATTACATGGTTTTAAACATTATGATAAAAACCCAGATCCAATCACAGCTTCCACAGGCAGAGGTGATAAACTAAGATCAGACAAAAAAAGGGAGCAGCTGACAGTGAATAGTCAATAAATCGATATTTGGTTGTTTGTAGTACGTGCAGAGAAGAGAGGGTTAGATTTATTGATCACCATCTTAAGCCCTCAGATCTCCATGATGTCTGTTTACTTAGTGTAACGTGATTGCTCAACACTCTTGATATTTCCAGCCAGGTCAGTCTGTCTGGCTGAAATGTAATCCGCGAAGCCCACAAGTGGCAGCCGGGGCAGAAATGGCTTTCCAGTCAGCGTCTATTTGATGAGGCCAATGCATTATTCAGTCCATTAGCTTCTTCGAAAATTACTCTCAAACAAGAGAGCCATTCTGTCTGAGATCAGAGCCCCACAGCCATAGCGTAACTTGACACCCAGTCCTGGCTGTGGGATACTTCCCTACATGTTTACCTAACCTCCTCCTTGTCAGGCTGACATGTTGTTTTCCCATGAAAAAAAAGAAGAAGTTTAAATTAAACCTGCATGTATTGGTTTAAATCATGCTGTGTTTACCTGGGCCAGCAGAGCACACTGTCACAGAAGAAGCCTGTGATTGCGTCATGTCTGAGCTAATTTCTTGCATCAGGGGCACACCTATGTTTTCCTAAAAGGCTGCTAAAATAAAAGCTAACAATTAAGGTTTTGCAAATTATTAGCAAAAACAAACTGCAGCACGTCCTCCATTTTGTTTACTGTGGCGCATTTTCCCACACACAGCCCTGGGCCTCCACCGTCAGCTCACACCTAATTTATGGCCATGCATATGTCTGAGCGTGGAGTCTCCTAGGAGAATAATCAGATCAGCACACACAGAGGGCAACGCTGCAGTCGACCCTTGGAGATCAGGGGCGTGCTATAATGGAGCCTCGGCCCACTGCCTGTCAGGAAGAGCTCCTCCGTAACAACCGGCTACACCGAACCCCCCTGAGGGCTTTCACAGGCCTGTACCTGACACTCAGCCCGCCCTAACCACCACGTAGGTGATCACAATAGCCTGTCTCACTCCACCCCAACTAGATCTTCAACAAGCCTTGCAATTTGGAACCATAATTGCTCCCTATTGTAACATAATCTTACCATGACATAGTGGCGCTGCATCTCCGTCTTCTCATTGGCCAGTTTGTCATACTCCACCTTAAGACTAAAATAGAAGACAAGGTGTCATTTTCAAGCGTCTCTATCGCCTCAATAATTCACTCACACTTAAACACTTGACAGCATAAAGGCTAGAGGATAAAAACTGGTCTTTTTTCATTCCTGCACAAGTCAACAACAAAAATATTAGCCTGAACCTTTTACAGTCCAACAGAGGCTAAATGTTGACTCATCGTCATACTTTGGTAATAATCATTACCTGTGATACTGGGCTTGCAGGAACTGGAATTCATCTTTAATCCTGTCACAAGACTCTGCTACGGTGAATTTGAAGCCAGGCTGGCCGGGCTGATGTGGAGCCTGAAAAAAAAGGAGTTTTGAAAGGGGAAAAAAAAATCACAACAGTTCAGTCACACAGAAGAAAGTTTTATTCATAATTTTCTGCATTGTGTCTCGTGCTGCTGCTTCTAGGAAGAGCTGAATAGTCCTCACATTACTTTCAGGATAATATCTCCTCTGCAGTAAGACATCACCACACCAGAGGTGGGTCTACTTCACACCTCCAGAAGCTAATAACACAACATGAATAGGCTTTCACACTGAATATGAAATATATATATTTTTTTTTTTTAATGAATCAAAACCACCACTTCCACCACCTGTCCTCATGTTCAGCAGGGTCATGTGTGAGTGTCTGGGCTCAGTAAATATCTCCAGACATGCAAAAACCATCTGCACCCATAAGTGCTTTTTTTTTTTTTAATGCAGCACAAGAAATGCATGTAAAAGAAATTGATGATCTGCTTTAGGAAACGCTTTGTAGGGCAGATTTCAGAGGGAATCAAGCCCACTCAGTGTGATAAATATGTGAGCATGGAAGGAAGCGCGTCTTACCGGATGGCGGCCTTGTGGATACATCTTGAAATGTATCCTTTGTTTATCTCTCCAGTGTGCAGGTCCTTTGGCAAAACGGTTGAAAATTGCTCACAGCCACACCAGTCTCAGCAGACACGGGTGGTGGTG
>OMNN01000372.1:0-24688 GCA_900302755.1 Chromis chromis | reverse complement strand
ATAACAGTAGGGGTGGGACAAAATATCGATACAGCGATATATCGTCGTCCCTCCTCGTGCGATATGAGTATCGATACGCTGGCGCCAAATATCGATACTTTAATTAATATAATAAGGCGCTCTAAACCCTGCCAGATTCCCCTGCCAGCTGCCATTTCCCCAGCGTCACTACTTAATGACTCCACACGGTGGCGTTTATCACATGAATGAGGGAGACTTGAGCGGAAATGAATTGGCCGAAGAAGAGTTTGTACAGGTATAATGGAGGACAGCAACGCTACCGTAAGAGACGCCCCATCCACTTTCAAGTCCAAAGTGTGGACCCATTTTTTGTTCAGTGGTTCATCCAAATTTGTGTCAAATCCAGTGAAAGTGACACCAAATTGCAGTAAATAAATAAATACTGAACCTTTTTACAGACATTTTGTATTTTTCAGTTATAGATATCGTGATGTATCGTTATGCGATTGTCTTGCAATATTATTATATTATATATTATATATATTATATTGATTATCGCAGTATCGCTGTATTGTGTGATAGTATCAATAGTATCAGTATCGTGAGCCATGTATCGCGTATCGTATCGCGACGTAGCCTGTGATTCCCACCCCTAGCAGTAATGTACAGAGCTGATCCTTGAGCGGCACACTACATAACAAACACTGCTACCTTTACTCGCAGCTGCATTCAATGTCATTTATTATTATCAAAACTGCCAAGGTCTCTACCTCTATGCAACTTTAAAGATGTGACCTTCCGAAGGTCGAGTGCTGAGTGCATGTTCCTGCTAGTGATGGACAGTCTGACGATCTCGAATCATGCAGATCGTGTAATAAACAACAGCACTTCTAAATTTTCCTTCCAATTTGTGAAATCTTCGTATCAGAGACTTTATGGACTGAATATAGATACTGTTTACATGAGCTCTGTCTTTGATGCTGAAGTCCCTTCTTTGATTCATTACACAGCGGCGGCCATAAGTATTTCAGCTGTTTTTTGGTTATTAGTGTTCGATTTAAGTTGTTTTGTCTTTGTACAATGATAAATTTGACAACTAAGTTACCTCAAAGTTCATTTAATGCCATCAGTTCTTTCGTTGTTGCAATGTGTGTGGTTAATTGGGGTTGCACATTTGAAAGCGGTGATTCACCAACACGTGGCAGTACGCTGCCAGACTTGTTATATTTATCCATGAATGTTGCACATTAGGAGGTTATCCTCATGTCCCTTTGTTGGTGTTTTAATTTCAGAAACTTCCATCACTATGTATCTACGCAGCATCCATCTAGAGTCGTGTTAATATCCCATTTTTTCATGTAACCCTTGTGGAGTCACTTTCTGATTGTAGCTCTGTCAATATCGATTATCCAGTGAGTCTTCTAGGGTGGAAACTCAACAAGCCTCAAAGCAGCAGGGATACAAAGCACTTTTAGAATAGCATCAAAGCAAAAACAGGATGCAGAGATTTGTGAATTCTGCATTTGGCGTTGAGTTAAGGTGACAGGCTGACATATGCACCGCTAATCTGGGGGAGATTGTGATTCAGATTGTGGTTTTAATTGCTCATCCCAAGTTCACACCTCACAGCTACACCTCCAGTTTAAACATGCAACTAACCAATGAACAGCAAGACAGCAATGGACGTGCATGACTGTTTAAGTACAAAATACTGATACTGATCTAGGCTGAAACTGAAGCAATATGTCACCTTGTTCTCACCAATACATGCAAAAGAGCACCGAAGATGGAATCAGACTGGTGCATCAAGCAGTACAACAGCACTGTTCAGGGGTGCACTGGTGTGGAATTAGTAATAGACGGCACAAGAAAACATGAATCAGACAGTCAAGTTTAAGGGTTATCTTAAGGCCAAGGCACCACACTGTAGAATTGTACAGTCGTGGCCTTTATTAATTTCCTCCTTCACCTCAGTGCTCGTGAAATTATATTCAAGTAAGCACAACGCTACAAGGTATTACAGCTGCAATCTGCACTTTCATCTACTTGAGAGGACAGGACGGTACATTGCTGGAGGTCACTGCACTGTTGTTTTTTTTTGTTTGTTTTTTACCAAACATTGAAATAGATCTTACCGGTGTGGAAGGAGAGCGGGGAGAGCGGCCGGGACAGTGTGGGTGAAGGCGTCCCGACACCGAGGCTCTTCCTGTTGCTGCTGCGACAGCTGGAGCACAAACAAGGAAAGACAGAAGTCAACAGCCTGCAACTCTCATCACACATCATTCATCTGATTTTCTTATCATAGTCGGTATCAAAAGTTTTCAGTGGTGGTTTGCATATTGAGTGACGTGACTGTGTAATGTATGTTGAGTAACCACAAACAGAGCTGTCGCATGGACTGTGCGAACTGTGCAACTGCACAGGGCCTCGCGCCACTAGGGGGCCTCGCGCCTGCAATCGTGCAGTTTTTTTTTTCTTTTTTGTTTTTTTTTAAATAAATACATTAGTTATATATGATTTTGTCTGTCTCTGTAAAGGTCACATAAAAATAAAAAAATTAATAAAAAAATTAAAAATAAAAACACTTTGTTACATCAAAGGGATTGAAAGAACGTTCCCAAACTGTGAGATTGCGCTCAGGATCCTATTGACTTTTCCATTAACGGTGGCATTGGGCATCAAAGCTGAAACTAATTAAAAACTATTTGTGCACCTCCATGTCACAGGACAGACTGTGCGGGCTTGCCCTGCTTTCAATTGAAAAGGACATTGCATCCAAACTCTATTATAAAGATGTTATTGCTGAATTTGCGGCCAAGAAGGCAAGGAAAGTTTCTCTGACATGATCTGTTTCTGCGCAATTTATGCATGGTGAGGCAACTCGTTTGTAATGAAAATGAACGTATGTTATGAATGAAAAGTGTCCTAACCTACTTGTTTAAAATGTCAAGATGCCAAAAATAAAGTCACCAAGCTGAGTTAAAGTAAAGACACTCGTTGTACAGTAGATTTTTTCCCCCCTTTGAAATAAATAGCAAAAAGTCGTAGCTGAGACAATGTGTATGATTATGATGTATTACTGCACTTGATAAAAATGTACTGCAGCGGGATTAAGCGTGCAGTCAAACTAGAATAGCTGTGTCCGTGTGACTGTTATTCATGCGCAATTGTGCATCCATGTCAAAGAGCAGGGCCTCGCATTTCAAGTTCGCACAGGGCCTCGCACCCGCCCCTGCGACGGCCCTGACCACAAACAACAAGTATGCTCAAAATAAAGTCTAATCACTGAGTAGTTAAAGGTCTGTACTAAAGACCGTGTGGATTTGAAATATGAAATTCAAGAAACTCAATCACTTTGACATGGACAGATTTCAGATGTAGTATTTTTAAGAAGAAGACAGCCTCCAGTTGGTCACATTGGGTTTATCTACACTACGCAGGTGTACTAGCAAGTTATCAGAACAATTTGGTTGCAGGCTGATACATTCATTATCACTGCACACTCCCTACGCTGCCTCATTTGTTTTCATTATGTTTCCAACAACCTGCAGCTAAAAGTCGTAATGTTCATACTTTTAAATAATGAGAGCGACACTAAGCTGTTATTTAACATAAGATGTTAGCATAGAGCAGTGTAAAAGAACTACATGGTTTCTTTCCATCACTATCGTCAGTAACTTGTTGGATTCCTTCAAACTGAGTGTAAGTGCTGTGGCTCTGACTTTATACACTTATAATTACATGTTTGACTCGTGCAGGTTGTCGTTACAATTAAGTACGTGTTAATGTGTGTGCTTGTGTGTAGCGCAGCAGCTTGCAAACAGTGCAACACAGCGTAACACTCGGCAGATTAAGAAGACACTTGACCTCTAAAGTAGCAGACGGTTATCCTCTAAAGCTCCGACTGTTCACAGAATAACACCAAGACACATCTGTTCTGTGTCCACATAAAAATGGATTTTTTAAAATCCTATAAAACCTTTTCACGGTTATTCTACCATTCATTATCTTTTTTCATTATCTATACACCGCTTAATCCTCTGTAGGGTCGTGGTGGGGCTGGAGTCTATCCCAGCTGACTCGGGCGAAGGCAGGGGACACCCTGGACAGGTCACCAGTCTATCACAGGTCACACATATAGAGACAGACAACCAAGTACACTCTCATTCACACCTACGGACAATTTAGAACAATCAATTAACCTCAACATGTTGTTGGACTGTGGGAGGAAGCCAGAGTACTCGGTGAAAACCCACACTGCACAGGGAGAACATGCAAACTTCACAAAGAAAGATCCCATACGCCCTAACCGGGACGCGAACCGTCTTCTGTTTTGTAATTGTCCATTGTATGATTTGTCATTGTGAGGTTTTAAAGTTTTTTGTTTTATATTGTCTGGAACCTGCCTTGGGACTACGGCTGAAATTTAGCAGTCATGCTAAGTCCGGCACATTTACACTGATGCTTAATGCATCAGTGTTGATGAATGTGCACTGTCCCAACTCAAATAAACCAATAAATGAAATGAAATGAAATCATTACATGTGCTGAATAATTAAAGGAAACATTTTGTGATGGTGCATTTTCCACTCTAAAGGACTCCTCTATTATTTATGCTCAATCTATGGTGCAGTATTTATTAACCTTGCTTTCACCTGAAGGGAGCTGTTATGTTGACAACTCAACAGGTGAATTGGTGAAGGGTTGTTGAGCAAGGAAGTAGTCAGGATTCTTTGAGTTGGAAATCTCTTCCTTCCAACATAGTGACAGAGCTGGGCATTTGAAGAAGGCTTGATTATTGACATGAGGTACACCTGGTGAGGTTGTGCTTGGACAACCTCACCAGGTTGTGCTTGGACTTAGACATGCCTGTCTCCACTCTTATATACTCTTATAATTATTATCTTGTTGTACTGCCTTCATAGATTCTTCAAAGCTCTTCATGCTCACATAATTTTGTGCTTTATTTTGTTTCATTAAAAGAAGAGTAGTGACCTCCTTTATTTCCTTACTGGAGATGGGAAGGCCTATGCCCTTGCCTCAAAGTTGACAGAATCACATTTCTGTTGAGATTTGCTGTGAGCAAAATACTGAGGATTGAAGCACAGTCAACATGGAGGCACTGCAATATGGCTGACAGAGGAGGTGACACACCCAAAGGCCAATTAGGTGGAAAATATTTGAGTGAACAGGATGTGTTTGTCTTATCAACATGTTTATGTGTGTTCTCAGTTATGTGATGATGATGCCATTCAAGCGTCAGGCCTTGGTGGAGTTCTCTGCAGGAGAGAGCGCTGACCTCTGTGTGTCTTGTGGAGCCAAGGAACCCGTATACATTGCAGGTTTGATTCCTAGCTTTTTCACTGTGAAGACTTACTGATGACTACAAATGTACTGGTAACACATGCTTGTATGTAACATACTTTATGTATTCATATATTCATCCATCTGTTTGTCAGGCCAACAGGCATACTTTAATTACTCCACGTCCAAGAGAATCACCAGGCCAACCAATGCTGACAACCCCAACAGTGGCAACAAGGTCCTCTTGCTGTCCATACAGAACCCCCTCTACCCTATAACCACGGTAAACACACACACACATGCACACATACTATGAAGGGTAGAAGGGGTCATGGAGAACAAAACGCACATGCTTGTGTGACTATTTGCTATAAGTTATACAAACAGTGAGTATTCTAACCCATTGGCTGTTGTCCCCTTTTATTGCTCTTCAATATGGAATTATGGTCAATTTAAATTTGGCAACAACTTTATTTTATTTTATTTAGTTCATAACTATAGTAATAATAATAACAATCATAAATAAATAAAATACGTTAAAAAAAAAACAATTTCAAAAGGGTAAAAGGGTAAATACTTTTTATAGGCACTAGGGCTGGTCCGAATAGTAAATACCGTCCTTCGACTATTCGGGTCCAATTAATGACGACTATTCGAATATTCGGCTCGAGCCGTAGCGGCCCGTTAGCGGGGGGTGTTGGAGCGTGACAGCGTAGTTGCTCCGCTAGGCCCGCAGCGGCATGGTAGGGCATCTGCAGCGCGCTCCGCAGCACGCTAAGCAGCGACTATTAGACTGTTTAGCGGTGTACTAGACCCTCGGTGGCATGCTGGAGCCTCCGCAGCGCGCTCGGAAGCAACCGGAGGCGCGCGGCGGTATTCAAATGTAAAATTACTATTCGAATACCACCGCAATGAACGAATATTCGAATATTCGATTATTAGGGTCCAGCCCTAATAGGCACTGTAGCACCTACCTAAGCATTCTTGCAGACCATGTACACCCTTTCATTATGACGGTATCCTCTGATGTTATGCTAGAGAAGCTAGAGAAATGCTGGAGATCTGCAGAATCTGTTGTTGAGGAACATTTTCAGCCTTTCTTTTATTTCTAAATGATTTGAATGTTATAATGCCTCAGGTTCTTACTGTGGAAGAAAAGGAGTAAAACACAGTGTGCTTGAAACTCTCTTGAGGTGTGTTTGCATTATTCTGGTGAGACGCTGATTTACTGAATGTCAAACAAACGCCATAACCAGATTCCAAAAAACACAGTGGCCTCAGGCCTCAGCATTAAAAACCTATAGATTGTTCTGAATGTTGAATTTCTTTAATTTTCCATTTTGGTCCAGGATGTTCTGTATACCGTATGTAACCCTATCGGCAGTGTGCTGAGGATTGTCATCTTTAAACGAAATGGAATCCAGGCCATGGTGGAGTATCCTTCCTGAATGGGTGAATGTGTGTGTCATTACCCTCATGTGAGTCAATAAGAGCTAGCTGCTTGACTGACTGGCATCTCGGAGTGGATGCCATCAGCCCATTGCAGCTAATTCAGAATGCTGGTGCCATCTGGTGCCCTTTGCTCCTTACCACCACCACTCCTCTGCTCTGTTTCTAAACTAGCTCTCTTTTGCTGCTTGTATCCAGTTGAAACCTTTACTCATCTTGTTCACAACTCCTCTCTGTTATTGGGGATATAACTCACCATTTAAGTGAGGACAGTAGACTCCATGGCCATCATCTGTCTCTGCTAAAAAACGCTTTTTCAGACATTTATACAACTTTTGGCTTTCTCATGGCTTGACAAAAAGTTTTAAGCACTTGTACTACACTAAGCATGCTTTTAGTCATTTGTTTGAAACAGATGCATTGTCAATTCTAGCTTTTATTTCTTATTTTATTTTGCTTTGGGTAAAAGTATGTGCAAATGAATGTAATGTATGCTGTGTGTATCTGTGTGTTGGGATGTGTAGTGGCCTCTCTTTAACCCTGCTCCTCCAGGTTTGAGTCTATTCAGTGTGCTCAAAAGGCAAAAGCGGCTCTGAATGGAGCTGACATCTATGCTGGTTGCTGTACACTCAAGATTGAATATGCAAGGGTAAGAAGCACAAAATACATCAAAGCAGTTAAAACCTGGTGCCATTCTGTAATGGTGATAGTAGCATGATGTGCTGAAACTGCAGGTTCCTTAAGACAAACCTTTCACTCATGTCATCTGTGTTGCTAGTCTCTTTTGTCTCTCCTTCTGACACTACACGTACTGGCCAAGACAGGAAATACCCTGATGGTTATAAATACATTAAAACTTAGCAATGCTGATTAAATGTTCAAAAATCAACGACACAACTGCAAAATGTGATATTTGTGGGAGATACTCCATATGTTAAAGTAAGAAGTGACGTTAATATTTTTGATAACTTGAGAAGAACATGTGCCTCAGCCTGAGTATTTAACTGTACACTCTGATCTGTCAGTTCTGTAACTTGTAGCAATGTAAAACTGAGTTTGCCTTCAGGTAATGTTTACTGCTTTGTGCATGAAAAACATCAGTGATTTTTTAGTGGATATTGACTGAAGTAAAATGAATATATTTTTTACAGTTTATATTTTCCTTTATCTTGTGCAGCCCTCAGTGGGGAACAACCAGTGTTTTTTCCTCTCAATAAATGAAGAATGAGTCAGGACAGGGTTAATGAAAGTCACTATGGTAGTTCTTAACTAGTTTCTATCAGTGTGAATGTCATGTTTGTCTTGTAATTGATCACTAAATCACAATTAATTTAAAATGACCAGTTGTATCATTAATGTGATTAGCAAAGGCTCAATTCTTAAATTAATTGTATAAAGTTAAGTCTTTTATCACACGAAACTGTTGAAATTAGTTTTGTTACTTCGCTGAGTGAAACAAGACTGTTTTATTTTAAAAGAGAAGAACATTCTAATGATGTCTTCTCCTGTATATCTGATACATTAACATGCATCTTGAACAATTCTTTTCATTTGCATGTCAACAGCCAACACGTCTGAATGTGATTAAGAATGACAATGAGAGCTGGGACTACACTAAACCATACCTGGTCAGACGAGGTAAGACATAAACTGTCTCTCTTTTTTCTTTATTTCATACTTACCCTAATGTCAGACTAAGTCAACTGCACTGTGTGGGATAACCCTACATTTTGCAGTACTGGACACCCTGTGATGTGGAAGGTACTGTTTCAGTCAGATTTTTCTGTGAGGGCATATTTCCCTCAAATGCAGCCGTCCTTGATTCAGTAATCAAGTAAATAGTTGAAAATGGTCTCAGTATTTACAATCATTTGTGAAAGTGCGTCCAGATGTTCACTAATGAGTCAGTCCCTGACTGTGGATTAAGAGTGCAATCATTAACACTTTGGACTGTAGACGTCCATCACAAGACTCCTACGCATACTGTCTCTCCAACTCCAACCTAAACACTCTCACACCAGCTGGTCAGTAGCCTCTCACAAGCCTGCACCTCTGCCTACTGTGTGTGTGTGTGAGTGTGTGTGTGAGTGTGTGTGTGAGTGTGTGAGAGAGAGAGAGAGAGAGAGAAAGAGAGAGAGAGAGAGAGAGAGAGAGAGATATGGACGTCAGGCTGACCATGCACAGCAACATTCTTCCATCTTCACCTTCGCAACCCAGCAAAAAGAAAAAGGGAGGGAGAAAATGAGAAGGATCTCATTCCTGCTGACCACCATGCAGCTGCTGCTTCAACATGCCCAGGAAGCCTCAGCCCCACCTCTCTCTGCAGGACGCCAGTAGCACTTCCTTCTATTTATCTACGCCGTCCTGTGTTTTTATCCCTTTGTCTGTCTGCAGAAGTAGTCTTGCATGGCCTGATTGTTTACACAGCCTCTAAATTTAACTGCAGTGTTTCTTTAATGACAATCACGCAAGTCCAAGTGAAGATTAAAATTACTGTATAACCTAGACTCATTTTTAAAATCTTTTTACTGCAAAATCTGATTAAGAAACATTAATGGGTAAAAGCTCAATGTTGTGGATAGGTCAAAAACTCTGGCTGTATTAATCTACAGTTTAAATGTCAAAATTGTGTTCTCTGTCACTTTACACTTTCTGAGTTAGGGCTGTCACAATATCAGATTTTTATTACACCTTTATATGTCACAAAATATCACAATAAAGATAATAACTCCACACTATAACATATTACATATTCGTAGTAGAAAGTCAATAGTTACATAAAATTAGTACTAAACATTTAACTGAGCATTTAATTGTGAAATTCAAAATGACATACTATTCTGTGCAAAATGTGGGACAACATGTAGAAATCCACAGGATAAAGACAGATAGCTAAATGAAATAGTAGCTGTCTTTGTACATTAACTTGGAAGACAGAATGTGGAGGCAGTGTGTGTAAGCATATGGCAACCTCCTTCCACTGTATATCTGTGTTTGCTTGTATGTGTGTGCAAGCAACCCAGTTCAGGACAAAAAAGTATAACTTTGTTATTCAGTAAAAATAAGACAGTGTTAATGTTAAGGCAGGGCTCATGTTTATGTTCTTGCATGTCGAGCACTTTAGACATAAAACATGTAACAGTAGGTTAAACAATAGAAGAGAACAAGAGTCAACCAATTATTAAAATTACATGAATAATCTCTCACCTTATTCCATTATTAACCTGACCTGACTTATTAATGCACCTATTGTTTTATCACCTTGATATTGAATAAGAGGCTGCTCATCTAAACTAATGTAAAAGAAATTATTTGAATGCAGTAATGCTTCCTCTGACCATGACATAACACATTCAAGCAAATTTGAAAATGGAGACCTATTTATTGTTTCACTGTTTGTATAAACCAGTATATTGTGACACCCCTAATCTGAAATGCCTGATGACAGTAGCTGTAGATTCAGAAACGTGCATGGATGTGCCTTTTATATATTGTTCATATTGTTAATAAGGTTTTTTTGTTTGTTTTTTCATTATGAAGATTGATTGAAATGTATCAGTGACTCTTAAAACAAGCCATACAATGGTTGTTTTGTAATGCAACTTAAGAAATAACAATTTGTGTTATCTACGCACAGTCCAGTGTACAGCAAACTACAACAAATGCTGCATTCTTTGTACTGTATGTCTTTTGTAGGTTAGAATTATTTCTGAATAGTCTTGAACTGTTTGACGTTGGGGTCAGTTCATTCTTAATTCAATCTATTCAAGAAATGAGAATAACTTGACTACATAAATGAAAATATGAAAAAGCTCCTTAGCCAAACTATTTAAAACTGGTCTTAAATAACAAAAACCCTGTATTGTTGTTTTATTTTCTTTGTTTTATTCTGTTTTGGGGTTTTTTGTACTAGTAGTAGTGCCACCAAGGATGATGATGATGCTCAGGACATTGGTCCAGAGCACAATATCTGTAACTAACTACTACCCAGATCGGCATGAAATTTTCTATGAATAGTCATGATTGATAGGGCGCATTTTATTACAGTTCTCCTTCAAATGTTCATTTCACTGTATCACTAAGGCGAATGCTCTCTTAGCATTATCCTCAGAAGCCTTTATATTATTAGTCCAGCTAGTACTGACTGACAGTCATGATGCTTGTGTCAAGGTGGAGCCATGCTCATTCCTTATAAAAGATGTTGACGTGGTGTCCCCCGCCATTCAATATCTTCTTCTTGCTTTACTCAGGAAGGTTTCTTTCCTGACTGCCAGTGCTAGTGCCAAGCTTACCAGTCCAATGGAGCAAGCTAACACCTTGGTCACTGGATGCTAGCACGGCTTGTGCTTGTCAGTTGCTGCCGACTGTTCACCATTGAGTCAGGTTGGAGAGCGTGCTATTTGCCACCTTGCACAGCAATTACCTGCCCAAGCTAACTGCCCCTGCTACACACGGTCACAAAGCCTAGTAGCACAAGCACTTGTCACCATATTAGCTAGGTCACCGTAGCCCACCAGAGCAGCCCGAATTAATAGCATTGGCTATATTGCGTGACCGAACTAGCTACACCAGGCTAACTTTAAAATGGCAGACAGCAAACCACCACCCAGAATGTGTCCCTGTGGTTACAAAATTTCAGGATTGTACACATGAGGTGTGAGTGATGTGCCTCAGGCCGCAACACACCAAAGCACCAGTATCCACACTGTGCTCATGTGAACACTGCGCCTGCTTTACCTTAAAGAGTCTGAGACCCAGGTTAGCGCGTCAGGCTAGATTGTCAGGCTAGACTGTCGAGGAAAGATCCGATGATGGCTTCCGCCAAGACGTCCATGGAATTCATCGGGTCGGCTGCACTGGTGTCCAGCTGGGGCTGAGATGGATGCCATTCTCCTGCTGATAGAGGACGACAGCATGTCGCACCCTATTGAATCTGACAAGGAGCTCCTCAATGATTTCTCTGAAAGAGCGTTGGAACATCTCATCTCGGATGAGGAAGACAACGTCCCCTTTGCCCCCTCTGGTCAAATCTCCGCAGCAGAGATACACGGGGCGGACGGAGAAAATGTCGGCACACTGTCCCATGGCATGGAGCTGCTCGACGTTGCAAAATGTGCAGGTGAAAAGTTGTCAATTCCATGGCCCACAGTGACAGTTGAAATCTCCATCTCACTCACTATTCAGGAGAGAACAAGATGGCTGAATCTGTCAGGGCTAACAGACAGAGAAAATAGGGACATCCTGTACGAGAGTATCAACCCTGCTGGCCTCTTCGGCACTGCTGTCACCACCATGCAGTTCCAGAGCCTGTTTGGAGAAGCAAAGTTGGCCTCCCTCACTGTTTTGCCCAAGTTGGATCCTGCAAAGCGCATTCTATGGAAAAGACGAGATACAATGTTCAGTTCAGTCAGGAGTGTCAAAGTCTCATAAGCACACACATTCCACCTGGTGCATCCAGGCATGTTGCCGAGGGCACAGGAAAAATGTGGGAAGAAAAAACATTTTGTGTTGAAAAACATATATATATATATCTATTCTGCAGGACATTTCCTCTCTGCTGTCCAAAGGGACAATAAGGGAAATCCCTTCAGAAGGAGCCGGTGACAGACTGTGACATTCATGCACTGTCAGTGCATACAAAATGCACTCAGCTTACACAGGGTAATCTTAAGGTCATACTTAAACCAAACCCTGCCTCTGTGCCCAAAAACCCATCACTGGTGTGTGTTCCTTTAGAGCTGGGGGCATTTTATCCCCCTCCCTTTTCCTCACCTGAACACAAGTGCATGCATGCTCTCTGTCCAGTGAGAGCCTTGCACACTTATGTTGAAAGAACAAAGTCATGAAGGAGGTCTGATCATCTGTTTATATCATGGGCTAAATCCCACCTTGGCAAGCCCATTAATAAAGGCCTAACCCATTGGATAGTAGAGACGATCGAGATGGCCTACACCAGCAAGGGACTGCCTTATGTTTTTGATAACGTATGTTGTAAATATGCGTTCTATAAATAAAATTTTATTGAATTGAATTGAATCCCCTGCAGGGCCCTTTGCCGATTTGACCAGAGGTATGTCAACCTCCTGCTATTTAAAGGGGTGACAATAGAAGAAATATGTGCAGCAGCAATTTGGGCTTCACCTCTGACCTTTGCAAGGTTCTATAGGTTTGATGTCACTACACCATCACTGGCCCATACTGTCCTAAGTATGGGCCCGCATGGGACCTCCGAGATTAACAGTCATTGAGATGAGCTTATCTGGCAATATGGGAGTCTGTGTATCCCCATAGTGAGACACCGAAATGAATGTTTGAAAGAGAACTTGAGGTTACTTATCTCGCAACCCCGGCTGTCTGATAACATAAGTGAGGTATCTCACCAGATCACCATCCTTGCGTAAAGCGAGGACGAGGTGAGCTAGCTTGTATGTTGGGTGACACTATGCCAATCCCTTTTATAGGGAGGGAGCGTGGCTCCGCCTTGATGCAAGCGTCACAACTGCCAGCCAAAAAGGCTTCTGAGGATAATGCTGAGAGAGCGTTCCCTATAGTGAGACACCTCACTCATGTTATCAGACAACCGGGGTTACGAAATAAGCAACCTTAAGTTTTGTTTAGACCCTGACCTTCCCCTAAGTGCCATGTACATGTCAGATCTTTCTATTGTACACAATTAATGTTTGTATTCAATGAGTAGATTATCATTGAATTTGTGGCCATGTTTGTGATTTAACACTATAAAATCTTTTCATTTTAATGACTACATGACATTTTCTGTAGTACCACTCAGAACAAATATTATATAATCAAGCATTGGCTATTGTGGGGTATACAGCACAATGAACATAGGAGAATTGTTTAAATATGATTAATAAAATAATTGTTTGCTAGTGAACTGGTCCCAACTCTGTTATAGAATAAATATTTATCAAATAAATGCATATCTTCAGTAATTCATGTTTTCATGGAGGTACATTGCAATGGCACAGACAGAGGCAAGTCAAAATGAGAATTGTCTTGAGTAGAATCGGAATCAGAAAACTTTATTGTCTGTTGTGACAGAAAATCGTCTTAGACGTGGCTCTACAACAACCATACACCCATTCATACATACAAACTGTTTTCCTTAAAAACAAAGAAAAGTCGCATAGTAATAGATTGAATGGAGGGAAGGGAGAGGTGGGGATTTGATGCAGCAGTCATTTATTCTGTTTGAAGAGTATTCACCACATATATTTGATATATCCTCTTCAAATGAGACACTTTGAGGGATATTTGCCTAAAGCCAAAGTCATCCAACAAGCTTTTAACAAGAGTCCTACATACAGTTTGATTTATAGCTGAACGTCACATTTTACCTACTACAAATGTGAAAAATAAAAACATCTGAGGGTACGGAATTAGAAATAAGTGTTCTCATAAGACCTCTGCACCCCATTCCTCATCTCTGCTGCAAGCCATAGCTTCCAGGATATATTATCTGTTGATAATATCACACACCCTGGTCTCTGAGTGCACAGTCGAGTTGCATTGTGGGTAACGTAGGTACCAGGTTTTGCCAAGAAGAGCAATGTATTGAAATAAAAAGTTGATATATCTGGTTCTGCTGCATCATTGATTTGGATTCTTTTTGTGTACATTGCGACCTTGTTACCTGGACTCATTACTGAATTGGAGGCTGCTGCGGAGCCGATGATCTTACATTACATTTCTGTTATTACATTGCATTGTTCATACCTGAAAGCAGTGATCACACAGGGCTAAAGATGTGTTGGTGAAACATAGTTTCTGCACTCTTTACCAATATTCACTAAAAACGTTTTACTCTTTTGCTTGACCAAGACAAAACCTGGTGTTGTTGTTAAAAACAAACAAACAAACAAAAAGCTTCAAGAACTCTTTGAATCTCTATTAGCTTTTGAGTGTCTCTGCCCTTTAAAAACACTAATTATGGTGTACCAGGAACCAGTAGGTATGTTTTTAAATTCTATCGAACTGTAACCCTGTAAGTATTGCAGCTCATTAAATTTTAAGGCAGTGACCATGGTCTTAATAAAGACTCAATTAAGGCTCAATAATTACTGAGTGCTCAACATCCTCCAACATACCTCTTCCTTTACTTCCCCTTCTCTTACATTTACAAGGTTACAATTTCATTTAGCAGACACTTTTATCCAAAGCGACGTACATAGGTAGGTAGACGGGGCAGCATTAAGGACCTTGCCTAAGGGTCCTCACTGGATACCTGCACCCTGACCGGGATTTGAACCACCAGTCTCCCATGCCAAGGTCTGGGATGTTAGTCACTGAGCTTTCCAGCTGCTATTCAACAATACATTTATCCTTTCTTTTTTTTCTGTCCTGTAATCTGCATCTCCTCTCCTCTTTTATTCACCCTTGTTCTCCGCACTTTGCTTCCCACCACTTCCTTCTCTTGTTTTCTTTTCAAAGCAACTCCTTGTAATTTTTATTCTGCCCTTTCTCCTGCCCCTTTCTCTCTATCTTTTGTCATCTGTCACTGACATTAACCATACATTGTGTATGTTTGTGTGTTGAGGCATAACGTGGCTCATGTTGCTTCAGATCAGCTTGAACAAGGTCACAGCCAGAGACAGAAAAGGAAATTCATAACATTAAAATATTTGGTCACCAGAGCTCAACATGGGCCATTGGTGGACATGTCTCACAGTGTGGTGTCAGACTACATTTTTGTGGTGACTCTATAGATTTAACCACATTTCTCTCATGACATCTTGCATGTCAGACAGCCCAAAATCACACAGTGTAAATGGGCTTTAACAAAGCAATGATGAGGGTGACCCTCTGGAAAAGATGGACATTGAGTGTATTGTCAGACACCTACTTATTACTGAAAACCAATGTAGTCTTTGTACATGTAAATGTAGAATTCTTATTATTAGTATTTTTTATTTTTTATTACTTAGTCTGTTTTTGTCTTATCCTCTTAAGCTACACCAAAACCTGAGAATCTGCATTTTGATCATCCTGTAAAGGGTTGAATGACAATAAAGGAGTCTGAGTCTTCAATAAAGAACTTGATTCCCCTCAGACAGACTACTACACTGCAAATAATCTCACTGTATAAATATGGAATCAGTGTTGAACAGCTTGCCAGTGTAAAGCAGAGAAGGTTAATTACTGTGAGATCATTGCCTTGTCAGAAGATTTAATTAATAATTAAGATGCCTATGCTGTGGAGGCTGTATGTAAACTGAGAGACAAAAACATATATCACGAATGCTGCTGCTGACTACACCTAATAATCAACAGAATATAAAGGACTCTACAGACACTTGGGCATGATAGTGTTGCTAAGAATCCGTCAATAATGATGGCTTAAATGAACTTTATCCATCAACAGCAGTTATTGTTCAATTATTTTCCGACTTCCTTCTACAAGACCTTGTTGTTCCAAGCATTTGTTTATACTGCCTGTGCCCGGGCTTGGTTCTGGTACAAATACACTTACAGAGTCTTGTATTCAGTTATTTGTGTGATGATCATTGGTGAACTCATCTAACACAAATGCAATGCCTTCTTTGCATGTTTAATATTCCTAAAAATCTGTCACTCAAGGACTTGATTCCCCGTAATCAGGGAGAAGCAGTCTTATGGTCTATATTTTAAAATCAATGTTGTTCAGAACCAGCTCAAATATCTCTTTCTGGAGACCACTCTTTTTGTCTAGTTTTCTTCCCCCCTTTTTTAGGGAAGTGGACATCATCATTTTATTTCCATCCTACTACACTCAACATGCTCCAAACACTAAGATTTGTACTGAAATGTGGAACAATCAGTTAAATCCGGAGTTTCCATCTGCACTTTTTATGCAGTCAGTTACTTCAAGCACTCTTGACCAAAACAAGCCTAAGCAAGCATCTTTACACATTATTGCAATATAATTTGTCTTTGGTGGTCTTTCTGTCTTCATTTTAAATATCTCTGGGTCTCATTAAACAAATAAAAGTCAGTGTCATTTCAGTGTACCTCCAGTGTAGTATAGCTTGTATGTAGTGAATACTCTGCAGTATGTAATCCTTTGCTGGATGAGACGGTGATTAAATGTGTTTGACAGCCACAGCAATGATGGTGATGTGTTTATCATTATGATGACAATGAAATGCAGGTTGATGTTCTTTCGTGCTGAGGGAGAAAAAAGAAAGCTTGATGCCTCACAGGTACTGTCTCTTTCAAATCTCTGTTCACCTGAAAATCTTTGTATCACTATACTACCTATTTCTGAATAAAACCACCTTAAAGCTGTTTATTATTATTTACTCACCTCCATTTTACATAACATGCATTGAAGACTTATATTTTTGGGTGTAGAATCATTATTCATGAGTGTAATTTAAAGAAATGAATGTATTGAAACAGCTCACACTTTTAACACAAAGAAAGGTGGAAGGACTATATAATGTTTGTGAATATCAGCAGCAGCTCCTCTACCTGACATCACACTTCTTTGGAGAAGGGCACTTCAATTTTGACATTTTTGTATGTAATTCTCATCTCTGGATGACAGCGCAGAGGAAAGTGTTTTTATTCCTTTGAGCTAGTATGTGCATTGAATGAGTTATTCAATATTGGCAGCTCTTTCAAGGACACAACAAAAAGTCCAAAGAAAGTCAAGCAAAGTGAAAAATGCAAGTTATTGTGTCTCAGATCTCAGCTATTAGCAACATTTGGGGTGGTCACTGGGCACTGGAAGGATTGTGCCTTGGTCTGTTTCATGTTAAAATTGCAAGGCACAGCAAGAGGAAAAGAATGTCCAGTGTGGTGGCCTTTGAACTGTATTTTTGCTTTTCGCCAGCAATGCGCTTCTTTTAGTTTCATTGATGTGTGACCTCCACATCCCGAAGTTCACACAGACTCCACATACTGTTGCCTAGCGCTTGTTTGAAGAGATCCAAAGGAGACTTTCGATTTGTTGGTTTCTCTGTACAACTTTAAAGTCTTCAACTTACTATGTGAAGTGCCTTGAGATGACATATTTTGAATTGGCGTGATACAAATACTACTGAATTGAAATAAATATGCTGCTTAGTGTGAGGCCGAAACACCTCCAACCTCACCATAGTGGTTATACTTTGCATTATATGGGGGACCGCTCTGTTGTTAAGCAAACCATGGCAGGAGGCCTGCTCACAAGTGATGGCAAGATGAAACACAAGTTTAAGAAGTGCATTAGTAAATGGTAAATGGTCTGCACTTATATAGTGCCTTTAACCTTAGCTAGGTTCTACAGTGCACTTGCACATACTTACATCCCAATGGCAGCAGAGCTGTCTTGCAAGGTGCTTGCTTGCCATTGAGAGTAACTTCAGTGCCTTTCCAAGGGGCACTGCAGCATGTGGACAGGCCAGGGGTCGAGCCACCAGTGTGAGTGTTGTATCAAATCATTGTGGTGAAAAGAGAACTGAGCCTGATGGAAAAGGCTGTATGGTTGTGTGTTTTGGGTGGTGACCAAATGAATGACAGAGTGGATACAAGTGGAGGAATTTTGTTTCCTTTGTGAGATGGCTGGGCTGGGTTCAACATTAGAGACAGGATGATGAGCTCAGACATCAGGAAGGAATTTTAAGAAGAACTGTGACTCTTTGGCCTTAAAAGGATCTACTTGAAGTGTTTGGGGCTTATGATTAGGATTTTTCCTTGATGCCTCCTTCTAGAGGTTCACACATCTTGTCTGTTGAGATCCCCCAGAAGGAACTACAGTATGTAGTGGGGGAGAAGGGCATGGTATTGTGTGGACCACATTGCTTATACTGTTGCCAAGACTGCATCTGAAAAGGGATTGCTAGATGGATAGAAATGATTGACAAAATAATTGCAAATAAAATGTCATTTTCCTTCAAGGTTCTCTACTTCTGCATTTTGCTCAGGAAAAAAAGATCTAGCAGCTATGCTATCCTGACTAAAAGTGCACTTTCGACTGTGAATGCACTCAAATCCCAGCAAAGTTTACACAATATTCTGATTACACTTAACAAGTACCTGTTCCAATATCATAGAGCCACATAACTGACCAGCAGTGCCCCTACACGTTAGGCTACAACATAGCAGTTTCAAGAAAACTTTAAACATGATCTTGTGGCATTCTACTACTGTACTTTGTCCTTGTGACTGTTTAGGGATATGCTGAAGAATAGTAAACAACTTGGGTCGTATTCTTGTTGTTTTGTGTATTATTTCTATCAACAACATTGTTATTTTAATCAAAGTTAATTGCTGAGATCTGGGAGCACATCAACCTTGCTAAAGATAGATCCAAGCAGTCAGAAGATCAAACAGGTTGCAAATAAACCTGCAGGTTAATCAAAGTTATTTATATGAAAAACTAAAGTAAACAGTAAAATTGTTACCCAAGCTGTACGTTGTAACCACCCTCCCAAAGTTCATGTGTCTGGATGAGGCAGTGTCATGAGGTAAATACCTTTTCCAACTATACTTTGAAGTTGTCATCAGTAGTGAACGCAAGTTTTCTATGCACTGGCTTTAGGAAAATTACAATGAGCCCTGCACTCAATTTGTAATGTGTGTGTATGTGTTTGTATCTGTGTTTCAGACCGTGGAAAGGGAAGACAGAGACAGGCCATTTTAGGAGAACACCCATCATCCTACAGTGATAATGGCTATGGTACGTGTAAGACATTAGAAATAATCTTGTTACTGAATCTTGTGCCTTACACAATGCTACTACTTCATCTACAGTCCCCATAGTCGCACACGACATAGCAACAAATGTAACACTATTCAGCGCACCTTCACGGCAACTGCACAGAGCGGAATTAACACATGCTCAACAACACACACAAGCACTACACAAACTGGGAACCAGAGAGAGCGGAGCCAACTTAGCTGGCAGCCTGACGGGGAGAGAGGGTGAGGGAATGCGGAGGAATGGACGTGTCCTGGTGTAGGAGCCAGTTGGTGGTTCCGGGGATGGATCGGAGCCGACCAGGTCAGAGCCGGGTGGCAGGAGCTGAGACTTCTAGCGGGGGGCAGATGAAGCAGGCAGGGAGGGTCTCAGAACTGAAGCAGAGGAAAACGCGAGTTAATAGGAAGCATAAAGCAAACAAAAGCAGAACTTGGCCTGGGTTGACTAACTGGGTTGTTCAACGGTCCAGCGTTGTGTAATGGTCTGAATGTGGATTTTATGGAGAGAGAGAGGAGTTTGTAGGTGTGCTCACTCAGGTAATCATCCAATCCCCGGCACCTGTGCACATTCCACACTCACACACCTCACACACCTCACATACCTCACACATGCCCACATGAGGGAAAAGGAAAAGGTGGGAGAAGGAGGGGGAGAAGGAAAGGGCTGCCACTAAACACAGCTGGAGGTGGAGGGCATAACAGCAATTTTGAGTTTATATCAAACTTAATCATAGTTACCAACCTGCCTACAGCATCCATCTCAACACTCCTGTCGAATTACTTGTGAACATTTTATTGCAGACATGTGTAACACATATCACAAGAAAGAGTGGAATGGGAGCTTGATGATGTTCGTAACATGTTTGTCTTGTCTTTTTTCCAATATTTTTTTTATAAATAATAGTGCATTTTTTAATGAGTGTATTAGTTGGCCGCCAACTATATTACGTACATGCTTATAGTTTATAAATTTGTGGTAAACCTGATCTAGAAAATGACATGTGGTCAGCCAGGCTAGATATGAAATTATATGTGAAAATAGGGAAATTGTTAAAGTTACACAATGGAGCCAACTCATTGGTAACTTAACTGATATGACCTGATATGTCAGAAGATAATGGAGCAGTTGCATTAGATACTGTACTTTGTCATAGCTTCAGCCTATATGCGTCAGAGAGATGTGATGTAATGAACCATGAGGATTAAAGGGATAGTTCACTGGTTTTACAAAAAATAATTATATATTGTTTGTTTGCAAGTTGAAACATCCTAGAAAAAATTCAGATATAGATGAGCTTCAAGACATGATATTTAGTAAAATATACAATATATTGCTTTTACTACACTGGTCAAATCTGCCTCACAGTTTACATACATCACAACACACGTCATTCACACACATGCGTGTGGGCGGACTTTAACTTTCTCCAGTGTCAGCACATTTTAAAATCTGTCCCAGATTGTAATAGAGGTCACAGTTGAAAACAGCAGAGACACAAGGCTCAGGGGGACGCTAATCTTATCCAAATTCAATAATGAGCAGGACATAGCTGCCACTGGTACCCTAAACTGTTATGTAGTAGTGTCCCGGATAGGCGTCCACACACTGGGGAAAACTAGTGAATGTGCTATTGTGAAGGAGTTTTAAAGTAACTTGAAATTCTACACAATAACATATGATAATGATGAACAAATGAAATTCCTGGCTTTAGAAATTTTTTAAAATTTTGACTGTAGTAAAAGTACTGTACAGATTACCAACAAAATATGCTTAACCTATAAAAAGTAAAGCTATTTAGTATTAAAAATGACCCCCTTCACAGTGTTAAATTATTATTATTAAAGCACCAAATTTCCAATATTAAAAATATTAAAAAATCCAATATTATGAAACAACACTTTTGTTAAATGATTTTGTTGAAGTCAGTGACAAATGTGTTTACGTTTTCAGCATGAAATGTACATGATTCTAACACTAGATTGTGGCTAGCATTGTGCATGATAAACTGTAACGTTGACAAAGGAAATTAAAACCATAAGGACCTATTTCTTGGTGTGTGCAGAAGAGAATGGTGAATGATGGCCAATGAAAGTAACAAGAGAATTATCAAAACACAGTTACAGTGTTTATACAACAGAGGTTACATAGTAGGAGGATTTCCTATTTTATTTGTAATCCTCCAGAAGATAATGCTGCTATTCCAATGAATTGCAGTAGACTTTTGTGAACTTAGACTGTGTGTGCCCCCTCAGGTCCACCGTGCCCCCTGCTGCCTCTGCCCAATAACAGCAGGTACAAGCTGACATCAGTGGATGTTCCAGACATGGTATCCTATCCTTTGCCCCAGTCATCCTCCTCATACTCTGGCCATGCCCCTAGCTCTGTTGCCATGGTAAGTGGTCTCCATCCATCCAAGATGAACTGCACCCGCATCTTCAACCTCTTCTGCCTCTATGGCAACATTGAGAAGGTAGGTGTGTATAATCTTAAATTGGATCTTTGTAAGCTTTTGCTGTTTCATGTCTTTTACAGTTTTATATTTTTTTCTATTACATGATTGGGATGTAGGAATTGCACACAAATAACTCCCACCTTTCTGACTGAACTTTTTTATGGTCTAGATCTACATCCCGATATTATCATCAAATAATCTGTCTATACATCTAAGTGCAGCTCTGATTACAGTTTAATCTCTCCTCCTCATCCTCACCCTAACATACTTCGGCAGATTGCCCCCCTCTCTGAGCCATGTCTGTTTTTTGGGTTTCTCTGAAAAATGTTGTGATGTCTTCACCTTACAATGTGAAGTACCTTGAAATGACTTTGCACTATATAAACAAAATTGAATTGGATATAATAACTACACTTTTTTCAAGTATAATGTGCAAATTACCTCCTGATGCCATAGCTAAATACCAATCTAAAATATCCTTCTTGTATTATCTTTACACAAACTTTCCAATGTATTTTTACATGGAACAGGGACTGTGGATTTTGACCTCATCCCTTATGGAAGTTGGGGTTAGAAAAGGCCATCCTAATGGTCACTAAAAATGTATAATTACAGCAAGTCAGCTGTTAACTGTAACTATCTGTGGTTGTAGGTGAAGTTTATGAAGAGTGTTCCTGGTACAGCATTGGTTGAGATGGGGGATGAGTATGCTGTGGATAGAGCCATCACACACCTCAACAGCATCAAGGTGTTTGGCAAAAGACTTAATGTCTGGTAAGAAGTAAATCAAAATACATACAAGGTTCATAGCTTTTATAACGTATGCTGTTATACAGTGGTGGATAAAAGTTTATATAGTTATATATAACACTTGTAAAGTACACTTGTATGTATATCATGGGAGTCTTGAGTTCCCAATGAGTCCTACAACTCTAAATTTTCTATGATGGAATCATTAAAACCCATGCATCTTTGTCACAAAAACAATCATACATTTGGATTTTTTAATAGATTTATTACTGGTCTTCTGTAAATCTGCTGGGTCAAAAATATACATGCAGTAATTTGGTTAAATATCCCTTGGTCATTTCACCTCAACTAGGCACTTTTGGTAGCTGTCCAAAAGGTTCTGGCAAGTGGCTGGTTGTATCTTTGACCACTCCTCTTGACAGTATTGGTAAAATTAAACAAAATTTGTTGGTTTTCTGACGCAGACTTGTTTCTTCATCACAGTCTACAGGTTCTTGATGAGGTTTAAGTCAAGACTTTGGGGACACCATTCTGAAACCTTAATTCTAGCAGGATTTAGGCATTTCCTTACCCCTTTTAAAGTGTGTTTGGGGTCACTGTCTCGTTGGAACACCCAACTGTGTCCAAAACCTTCTGGCACTTTGTGTAAAGCACCAGTTCCATTGGCACCAAAACAGCCCCAAAGCATAATACTACCACCATCATGCATGACGGTAGGTTTGGTGTTCTTGGGGTTAAAGGCCTCACCTTCTCACCTCCAAACATATTTCTTGTCATTGTGGCTTAAGCCCTTTCTTCAAAAACGGCCCTAACCCTAACCCTAACCCTAATTCCTTCTTGCACAGCAGCCTCTCAGTCCATGGCGATGTAAAACACATTTGACTGTGGACTCTAATTCAAGTCGCTGTATGTATATTTTTGACCCAGCAGATTTTGTCGGACGCATGGGTTTCATGCCATCTGAATTTTCCATCTTTTCCAACTTCCAATGAAGTTTCCATCATTTGAATTTTCTACAATTCCATCATAGAAAATTCAAAGTTGTAGGAGTCATTGGATAGTCAAGACTGTCATGATAAACATGGTCTTTACAAGTGTATGGAAACTTCGTCCACGGTTGGAAAAGCCTCTTCATGAAAGTGAAATGTAATATTACTAAGAGGACCGGTGGTTTTATGGATTTATCTATATCTTCATTATTTTGCCATTAAATTGTAAAAGAAACGATCCCAGAGTCCCACAGTGATGTCTTCAGATGTTTTGTGTTAACAGAAAAGAAATGTCAATGCCTACTGCAGATGTTTGTAGACCAATACAGTATTTTTTTTTATTACTTTCATATTCATATTCATATCGTATTATATTTCTTATAAGTCATATGAGGTTATACATGCATTTCTAAGAAGGGCTTTAAAGTTTTTGGTCGGGATGCTTTATATTTGATTCCTCTGCTCTTATTCTGTTCTATTAAAGGTTCTCAACACTCACATTCTTAGCTTTGAATAATGCGCTTTGATCGTGTTTATGGCATTTGTTTTTTTTGCTTTCATTTGATCAGATAAGTAACACAGTTTTGTTGTGTGCAGTGTGTCCAAGCAGCATGCTGTGATCCCCAGTCAGGTGTTTGAGTTAGAGGATGGCAGCAGCAGCTATAAAGACTTTGCCATGACCAGGAACAACCGCTTCAGCAGTGCTGGTCAGGCCTCCAAAAACATCATCCAGCCTCCATCTGCAGTGCTACACTACTACAATGTTCCACCATGCATATCACAGGACCATTTACTGAGGGTATGGTACTTCTCTCTAATAAATGGCCTCCTTTTATCAGTTAAGCTTTACTTATTTACAGCTTTACTTACTTACTGTATTTACTTTAAAATGCACTGACAGTATCTCCCTCCAACAAGTCTTTGATTATTTCCCTTATGGATTATTTACCAGTCAAAGCTTAGAGTCATAAATTTCTGTGCATTAAAACAGTATATATTAAAGAATTACCAAACCAAACCAAATATTTTTATAATATCATGAAAGATCTGAAATATGAATATTTAAACTGCATAAACAATATTTATGCCAGTGTGTTTGTC
>OMNN01000370.1:5526-27801 GCA_900302755.1 Chromis chromis | reverse complement strand
TGCAAAAAAACCCAGCTGATTCTGAGGGGGTCAGGTGGGATGCACTTTTTTTTTTTTTTAATGGTATGACCCAAATGGCATGTTGTTACCTTTAATATCTTTGAAAGTAGCATTGCTTTTTTAATACAATGGCGCATCGTAAGAAACTGTAAACACATCCCTGACATATTATCACCATATAAAGTTGTAATGTTTTACATATTAGCAAATAGTTTTTAGTTTACACATCCAAAAGACACAAAGTAGCATTAGCACTTTCCTTGTTTTTGGTATCTGGCCTTTTATTATTATAACCTACTAGTCACTGATAGTTTTTTTTACGGGACTGTCACATTAAACAGAAGGCAGCTTGTAATCAGTACTTTTAACCTTTCTGTTTCCATTGCAATGTAGAATCCAGCAGCTTAAATGGTGACTACTACTCCCAGTTCGCTAAAACAATGACAAGTAGTAGTTACTGGATATAAGGGTAGTTCTATTAACATGTAGGAAAAAGAACAATGGTTGTTATGTTATGTTATGTTATGTTAGTCTAGTTGGTTAATTTTACGTTGAAGATGGGAGTGTTTGAGAGGAGAATACTATTACTCAACGAGGACATCAAGAGGGCAGAAAAATGCCACTTGTGCCCTCCAGGTTTAATCAATCAGTGTCAAGGCCCACACTGCAGCTTTTCAGTGTCGCAGAAGTATTTATCCTGCAGTAGGTACTTCTTCTCTCCCTGAAAACGGCCCTGAACAAGGTTGTACAGGGGCAGCACTTGCAGCCAAAACATGTTTAAAGGTTTTGGCCTCAAAGAGCACTCCAGTGCTCACGTTCCTGCAATGGAAAATGGCCTGTGCCCTTAGGGTCCTCAACAGGCCTTCCAGTGCATATGGGTGGAGTCTAGGTCATCCCTGTTGCAAGACAACATCAACAAATGCAAATGTATAATGTCACATCATGCTGCCACATTCTAATAAGAGCCATAGAGATATTGGCAGAACTAGATAACATTGATAAATGTAAGTTTTTAAGAGTAAATCCCAGTTCTGTTTGAACTGGACAGTGTAAAAGGTTTTTAATAAAATGTTTCTATCACTTAAGTTCATTGTGCTTTCCTTCTCTCTTTGGTGACCTCTGGTTTGTTGGTATGAAACAAAGATGAACCTTCACAATGCTGTGTCGATAACAGCCTGTAAGGTTAGGAAAGTGAGTGTTGCTGGAATCAATGTTTCCATGGTAATGTATCTACTGCCATTGATTTCAGAACAAACGCGGACATTGTCCTGCAATAATGTCACTGCAGCATCATTTCTTGGACCACTCAAAGTGTCGTCACAAGTGCTGTTGTGATGCGTCCGCATATGTGCTTATCGTCTGCCTTTGATGCCCTGCAGAAAGTCCTGACAGGTGACTCATGCATAAAGCGTTCGCAGCATAAAATGCTGATTTAGAAATTTCCAGAAGATGAGATTTGCTTCATTTGATCTCGTCACAGTGACGGAAGGGGTTAACTGGGCCTGCAGGGCATCAGGGAAACTGCCTCCTCCAGCTGTCTACCCCTGCCAAGGTGTTCAGCACAGATACAGGCTGACACTGACGGGAACATGTACGCAATTAAAACACAAGCCAGCTCCCAGCGCATGCAAAGATAGTGACCTCCGGGAAGTCTGCAGAAAAGAGGATAGTTTGATGTTCCGCACAAAGTCCTTCAGGGGGTAAAACGAACCCTCAGCTGCAGAGATAGAAAAGCAACACATTCAGTGTTGATCAGTGACGTTGTTTAAAACACAAACGTTGCAAAAATAGAACTGGGAAACTTAGCTATGCTTTTCAAAAACAGCATCAGTATGTGAATCCGTGCATATGGATTTGTTTGTACTGTGTCCAAACCATGCTGGACACTGCCAGCCATTTTGATTGCCTTTCTGCTTTTCTTACATTTGATTACTAAACCTGCAACCTGCTGTTACTAAAAAAATGAATCACAAGCAACAAACCCACACGGGCTTACTCACACCATTCCGTTTCCAACACTTAAATAGGCACAACATTTCACACTTCCTCTGATTGATGAACATTTGATGCACCTCATGCGGAAATTGGGTAGCCTGCTTTGTAATCTTTGCATCATGTCTGTTGGCTAATGCTGGTAAACAAACTCACAGATTGCATTGCATCTAGCACTATTGGCAGCAAGCATATTAAAGTTAATGTTTGGCATTGGCTTTCCTCAAGTCGGAGGTTGGTGAGAAATGGTTGTGCAGAAAATAAACCAAAATGTGTTGGTTTAAAATTCCAGTAAATAATTGAAGCAAGACTTTGAATAATTTAAGTGGACCTTGTAGTATTTTACATTAGAGGGGGAGTTTCTCTGATTGCGGATGTCGTTTTCAGTCTTGTTAACTCTATATGAAGGCCTTGAAGGCTGAATGAAGGGAAAATCATATCTTTGGTTGGTCATAACTTCAAACGCAAATTTACATCAGCATACAGAAACACGACAAATGAGACTACAGCCACATCTTTGTTCGCCTCTCATTCCCATGCAGACACAAACACAGCAAGGTGTCAGTCCGCTAGCAGACACAGTCGGCATTGAAACACACTGTTTATGCAGAATTCAGCATGCCAAGAGAGGAGCAGAGAGTGCCAGTTTGCTGGCTGTTTCTGCCAGCCAACCTTGACTTCAAAGCCGTCTGTTAAAGTGAACATCCACATCAAAATAGAACTGGATGTGCACAAACAGAACCCATAGTCATTGCCAGAGAATCTTGAGCAGGAAGCACCCTCTGAGCATGTCACAGATTCGAGTTTTGGTCCTGCGGTCTGCAGCTCAGGGGCGAATGCTGCTTCTGATGACGACTGACTGAGCAGTCTAAGATCAAGGGGATGAATTTATTTTTTAGGGTGTATTTTCCCTTTAAGGATTGTACCAGTTTATTAAGAAATGGGTCTAACCTTTGTAGTTTCAGCCACCAACCCTAATGGTAAGTAACACATTGTGCTTGCCAAGCTAATTGCTGATATTTGGAAATGTAGCACCACTGCTAAAAAGAAGTTTGAATGGGCAAGAAACACCAGTAGTCAAATATTTTTGACAGGTTTTGAACAAACTTCCAGGTTATCAAGATCAGGTTATCCAGGTTTTCTAACTTTTGACTGTGCTCCCTTTTGTCTTTACTTCCTCGCGAGTGCCCACTACATTGTACATATACACACATTTCTTCTAAAATCTTGCCTTTGATCAATGACACTATACATTTGTCTTTGATGATGTTGGCTAGCAACAGGGCCTCCACCCACAAACAAGCAAAGGCTAGCATGAGGACCCAAAAAGACTCATCCTTGGGTCCCAAGCAATTCGCTTACCGAGTTTGAAGTGGATCAGATATTCAGTTAAGATATGCAAAGAACTCTCACACACATATATACAGAGATTTTTTGACTTATTAGTAAGACAAAGTAATAAGAATATATGACATACTAGTTTTGCAGCCTGACCCCTATGGGTATACTTGAGGAAGCCTTGGTGTCCCTATCTGAGATGGGCAGCTTTCTTTCAAAATTGCCACTCTATAAGGGTCCTTGAGTCGTTCTTGCTCCAGCTCCTTGTTTTAGACCCATTTGCTTTGCAGCTAGTTCCCCTATCCCAGAAAGGCAGCATTCTTCTGAAGTTGCCAGTCCATCAAGGTTTTTAAATTGATCTGGTACACAAACTTCTCTTTAATGATAAGGTAGTGATTATTTGAAGAGGGGCCTGTTGGTGAAACTCCTAATTTAAAGGTCACGTAAAACTATATTTTGACAATCACCTATGGGTAAAAACTGAAAGAATGAGATTGCCAATACAAGCAACCAAACCAAGCTCACTTTGCAGGATGGCTGTGCTCATCCCCGGACATCCAGACCGATCTTGGAGTAGAGCCTTTAAGTTCAGCCAGTTGAGGTGAATCTGGCATCTGATTAGGAAACTGCTTGGACACTTCCCTGTGGAGGGCAACTGGGAGTAGAACCAAGGGGCGTCTAGCATGTTGTCTAGACCAGGAATGCCTCAGGTTCCCTCAGGATGAGCTGGATTAATCGGGGCTACTTTGCTTAGTGTGCTGCCACTTCTACCCCTACCTCAACAGATCAATGCTATCATGATTAACAGAAACGACAGAAATAAAACCCAAGTTTGAATGATGCTTTAAGCCTGACATCCACTCATGTGGTGCACATAGGGATGTATAGGCGAAGTATGCTGCCTCACTTTCATGTATGTGTCTCTGTGGAAGAGTGTATTCCTGTGCATGAATACGCACAGCGGTTCATTGTAGGCTTGGATTTATGCAGCCATGTGTGTGTGTGTGTGTGTGTGTTCCCATCACCCATGAGGAACAGCCTGAGGGAAGCTAACACACTGTAACAGAGCAAGGCAATGAGCCAGGATCACTATTAGGATCCATGGGGAAATAACATGTAAAGAGCTGCCTGTCAGTGTGGGGGCGAGCCCAGGGAAATAACCCGGGATTGGTGCGAACCTCTGATGTTAATTCCCCACACACACATTCACATGTACAAACACACATGCCACTGCCTCTTCTGTTTCTTGCTCACACAACACACAATGCATGGATAATATTTTTGTACCACACAAACAGTAATCCAATTTTACTGACTCTCCACACACAGAGAGTGATATACTCATGCTGCGCTCACATCTTACAGTTCTCCCATGGTGCGCACACACTGGAGACACAAAGAGTATCTCATGCGCAGATACACTGAGTGACACACTTGTATCTTTTCCTACAGTATCTCTCTAGCTCTCTCATACTCACACACAGTTCCGTCCCGAGGCCCAGTTAGTCTAGCAATGACATCTGTCTTTGTAGTGCAATTGCTTCCGCTGCAGTATATGCAACACCATTGGAACTGTTGCATCGTTTCTCTGCTGTTCATCATTACTTGACGTTGCAATCACTAAGAACTATCCCACAACGCAACGGTGGGTGGATGGCGGGATCTAACAGCACAGATCCAAGAGGGTCTCATTTCTAAGTCTATTATATGCAAATGTTGTGCCTTGTGGGCAGATCTGTTTCAACATTTTAACTGGAGCAGATTGTATTAATGATGACAAGATTGAAGAGCCAATTCCGAAATGGTGGATGTGTCTATATAATGCCTCTAAGTAAGAGGCACTTAGAGAGAGCTGTGGTTACATGTAATGTCCATGTCGAGGGCAATTTTCTTGCCTGACAATGCAGCAGGTGGCTGCAGTAAAACTGTGATATAATTAACCTGATGTCTCAGCACTGCTTCACCATGAGGTTTACGGGACATGTGTGGCTTCAATTGAAATGTCTCAACAATTATAGGATCGATAGCCATTAAAGTTTATACAAACAGTTGGACCCCGAGCTAATGGATACTACTGACTGACATTTTATTTACAGCCACTAACGGGTTAAAGCTTTACTTATCTGGTGAAATATCTCAATTGCTAATTAATGAATTGGCACAACAATTTATACAAATCTCCATGATTGTCTCACTTTTGTTGTTGTTGACATAAATGGCTTTAACTCTTAAAAAGTATTCACCGCCTTGGAAGTTTTACCCTTTTGTTGTTCCCCTTCAGCTATTTGGTCCTAGTTACAGTTAGTGAAATGGAGATTATCTGAGTGCAGGAAATGTGTTTCAATACACTTGTATCTGGATAGTTCAGTCGCTGGTGAATCAATACGCCTGACTATTACTACACTATGAAGACAAAAGAACACTCCAAGCAACTCAGAGAAAAGGTTATTGAAAAGCATGGAAGGGATACAAATAAAAAAAAAGTCCAAATCACTGAATATTTGGAGTACACTAAAATCTGTCACTTGGAAAGGGAAGGAATGTGGCACATTCGCCAATCTTCCTAGAGCAGGTCTTCCTCAAAAACTGAGTGACCATGCAAGAAAGATAGTCATGAGAGAGAGGCCACCAAGACAGCTATGACTTCTCTGAAGGAGTTACAAGTTTTAGCCGCTTAGATGGGAAAGACTGTGCATACAACTGTTGCCTGTTCGTCACCAGTCAAAGATTTGTGGGAGAGTAGCAAAGAGAAAGCCACTGCTTAAAAAAGCTCATATTAAATCTCGACTAGAGTTCACCAGAAGGCATGTGGGAGACTCTAAAGTCAACTGGAAAAAGGTTCTTTGATCTGATGAGACCAACATTATGCTTTTTTGGCTGCCATGAGACTAAATCATGGGTGGGCACTTCTGGTCCTCGAGGGCCACTATCCTGCATGTTTTAGATGTTTCCCTCTTCCAACACACCTGATTCAAATGATCAGGATCATTATCAGGCTTCTGCAGAGCTTGATGATGAGCTGATCATTTGAATCAGGTGTGTTGGAAGAGGGAAACATCTAAAACATGCAGAATAGTGGCCCTCGAGGACCAGGAGTGCCCACCCCTGGACTAGATGCTAAGTTTGGCAGACACCAAACACTGCACATCATCTCAAACACACCATCCCCACCGTAAAGCATGGTGGTGGCAGCATCATGATCTGAGATTGCTTCTTGTCAGCAGGCCGTGGAAGGCTTGTAAAGGTAGAGGGTAAAATAAGAGCAGCAAAGTGTAAGAAAATCCTTGAGGACAACCTGATGCAATCTTCTAGAAAACTATGACTTGAGAGAAGATTTGTTTTTCTGCAAGACAATGGCCTGCAGCATACAGCCAAAGGAAATAGAACATGGAAATGGTTTACAGACATCAGGGTGAATGTTTTGGGGTGGCAGAGTCAGAGCCCAGACATCAATCCAATTAAAAAAATTTGGCTGGACTTGAATAGGGCTCTTCACTCAAGATCCCTGAGCAGCTTGACAGAGCTTGAACAGTTTTGCGTCTTTCTGCTGCTCGGGTGCTGAGAGCTCCTGTTATCTGCAGCCCTGTGCTCTGACTCATAGGGATTTCTAGTTGGTGGCTGGCCGGCAAGAGTGAGTTGCTGCAGTTTGGTGTTCTGTTTTAGCTTGATAATATTTTGTGTACGAGCTGAATACTGCATATATTTGTAAAATTGTCCATGTTGGTTTAGGCGAGTCAGTTTTAGCTATTTCCCTTATTAGAAATAATCGTGAATTATAAAGTATGTCTTTGTGGATGTCTTAACGTCCTTTACGCACTTCATTTTTGCTATTACTTTCTGGTAATGGTGTCTGCTTTTATTTGCTACCTTGCAGTACTCAGGCTGTTCTCTGCTGTCACACCTTATTATCCCTATTGTCATTTCATATACCAGGCGTAAACATTATTAATGTCCAAGCAAAATCATCATCAGGTTGCTTTTGGTTTGGGGAGGGGTCAGCAACCCCTAGTAATTATGAATGCACTGATGACCATTCTGTAATAAACCCATGAATAGTCCTTGTTGTGAGCTCCACAGCTGGTGGTTTTCTTTTATTATTTGGTAAACTGAGATCATGTCTAAGAGTTCACGGAGAGTCATGGTATCGTCTTTACAACAACACAACGCAGAAACTCACCCGGTACATTTATTACTGCCACGGTTAAAGGTGTGGTGAAAAATTTGGGGTGCACCAAGTTTATCTGGAGCCTGTTAAGCAAATAAGCAGATATCTTCATCACTGTTTGCATCACAGTGTGAATAATCCCAGGGAGCTCAGTACTTCTTATAATAAAACTAATAAATCCTACAAAGCATAATATAATTCTTGGTCACTGAAGACGTGATATATGCATTTAAAGGTTAGGTAAAAAGTCTTGACAGTCACTGGATGCTTTGCTACAGACAGTCTTGCCACTTGTTAAAATGCATTGTTGTAACTTTAATGATGTCTCAGGTTTTCCATGTCAAAATGTGAATGTGTCCAATATCTGCAAAAATACTGACAAACTATTTTTTCTAGCAGGAAAAGCACAAGTGAAACAAGAGTCAAAGGGTTCAGTTCCATCAAGTGTCCCAGTGTTCCATGACAGCGAGCCAGCATGCACAGTACAGGGACCCTGGAATTATCTCAATAAAACAGAACTAAAACTGTACTTTCCTTGCTGTGAAAGGCCAAAATTTCTGCTGCGAAGAAAGGAGACGTAACATTAAAGCCACCTGCCTAAGATTGTGTAGCTTTTCCTTGTACCTCTGGGGGTGTCATGTAGTGTCTGGTATTGGGACGTTGGCAGTGGATCTTATGGGTCGTTTGGGTTGCAAAGAGGGGCCTCAGTGGATTGGACTTTTTCAGGCGCAGCCCGTGGATACGTGATCAGATTGGTGTCTGGGGAGTTTGGATGCCGGGTGAAAGCCTTGGGCTCTTTATTGTGTTCTTTGAGCAGTTCCTGAGCAGTTTTTGTGGTGTGGCCACTGCTGTTGGCACAAGGATGCATGCTTGGTCTGTAACAATGTTTGAGTGGGTGGTACATGTAAAAGTAACATCTACATAAATGCAAGAAACCAGCATTTCCCACCAGAATACTGCATTGTAACACGATGAATGTTATTCAGTGTTGGCTTGTCAATGGGTTTAACGTTGTAACCGTTCTGTGCATGTCTTGGTAAAGAAGGCTGATTCCTGACAGCTGGGCACTGTAGCTTTTAGCAAACTTTACTCAAACAGGGGTAAACAGTACATTTGTTGGGGACTATTTTCAGTTACACAAATAGACCACTACAATGTTTTCATAGCAGCAGGACTGTGTTTGTTTATTGACTCAGAATAAATGACACTGGCCTTGTTTATGGCTACTTTATTAAATGTCAACAGCATGGTTTATTGTGGTGTTATTTAATAGTTTTTGGACAGCAATGGAGCTCTAAGCCAATGAAGTATAATATACATCAGGTTCTGGATAGACACTCTGCGCATGATGATAGGATACATTCATTATTTGGGTTTGTTTTTATGTGTTTTTATTGGATTTGGACATTAATTAAAATATAGCGTACCACCATCTGTTGTAACGATTAATTCCTGTTATTTAACAGAAAGTAAAGACAATCTAATAACATGGTCTTCTGCAGCCAAGCTTGGTACATAAATCTTCACTGCAGGCTGTTGGCAATAATGATGCTCCTTCACAGTGAGAAATTTTGTACTTTGCTGTCCCTCTATCTCACTGATTATACAGTCATCACTTCCTTTTTCTCTCTCTGTGGCAGATAACAGCTTTTGATGAGCTCCAGGCTGACTTCAAGGTGCCGATCGATCAGGGCAATCCACTCCATGCGGTAGGTTTGCTTTCCCTTTCGCATTTTTATTCATGCCGCCAAACATTTTCTCTACATTTTTCTTTAATGGTTGTGTTTTTGTGTATATTTGCTGTTGAAACAAATGGGAAATGCCACGCACATTAACACAGAGCACTACAACAGATTCTCTGTCTTTTCCAGTCCACATTTCTGTACCTTCATTCTGTGTCTCTCTCCATAAATTTTAAATCAAGCAGCTGACAACATGCTAGTTTTGTATGCCCTCCACTTCTTACTTCCTGGCTGACAAGCAGACTCCTATTATAGGACTTAAGGCCAAAGCATTAAGTATGAATGACTCATCTTTTACAAAAAAAAACCTTGAATCCAAATATAAATAAAATAGAAGTGACAAGCCACAAACACAGATGAATCGGAATCTACAGTTAGTTTGATCCTGCACATGACAATATTAACACTTTGCAGCCCAAGTGCAAGTAATTTCTCATCTGGAGTCATATTATTGGATACACAAGCACAAGATTATGCTATAAAAATGTAAGATGGTTTTACTATTGACTTTAAATAAAGATTGAGGAACCCTCCATGATGTCAACCATAGGTTTCCTGAGCAGTAGTTTTGAAGCTGGCGATTGTCCGTTGCCACCTTGACAGTACCCAACATTTCCTAACTTTCAGTTTATCCCAAAATTAGCAAAGAGGTGGAGCAAAAGTGGAGCTGAGGTGGGTAATGGACTGTCCTGTGTCCAGTTAAACACCTGTCACTCTAAGCAGCCACACCCTTAAACTGCATAACTTTGAGCCTTAATATAATTCAAACAGGCGAGTCATATAAAAAATGATCACCTGGAAAGTTGTCATAAATGGGAAAATTAGTTATAGAGACCAAAATGGGGTTTTTTTTGTACCAGGCTGTAAACATGCTTTTATATGTTATAAAGTTGGGCATTTTAACATGGATCATTATGAGGATTGTCTCACTTTTGGAGACAGCCTCAAGTGGCCATTCGAGGAACTGTAGTTTTGGGTTTTTCCACGGTGTCTTTAGTTTACAGCCCTGGAGGTCACCTAAAAACTTTCGAGCTAATCCCAGACATGGAACTTCATCCATGGACTCAACATCTGTGGTAGTCGTATGTAACAGTAGTCAGTGTCTCACAATGTCAGTGTATTAATAAAAGCTGCTCCAAATTGCTCTCCATGCTGTGCCCAGTACGGGCGAAAAGACATACGTTGCTGTGCAGAATAAAGGAAAAAGAACACATACTACATTTGCTGTCCTTGCCACGGCCCACAGTTAGAGTAAAATTTAAAAAGAAGCCTTGTCCCAGCAGAAAGAAATTACCACCTTTTAACCAGTTTAATTTTTACTGCAAGAATGCAGTGTTAAAAGAGGTAGAAGTCAATCGATTTTATTTCTGAATAAAAAAAAAACTGCTCATCTTTGACTTGCACAGATACACAACGCCCAACTCAGCTGACAAGCCCAGTCAACAGTACAGCACATTCTGACACACAGCTGGATCTCAATGCTTATGCAAATCAGCGTTAAAGATGGACTCAAACACAGCTGATTGCTTGCAAGTGCAGCCATTAAGTAAAGCTTACAACTGAGCAAAGTTAGCTGTAAGATTATGCTATTAGATGCTGAATGCATTTGTTTTAATACTGTGTGCTTATTAAACTTAAAGCTTAAATTTGTGAACCGACTTTTGTTGAAACCATATTCTGAGCAACGTTTTTACTCACTGTAGGGTGGTTTTACCTTATATTAGACCGGGCATGCTTCTTTCTCTCTTTCTTTTCTCACTATTGTGCACCACACATTCCCACCTTGACATCTGACCTCAGTAAGGAGTAAGTTAATATTAAAGTTTCATTCTCCGGCCGACTCCTAAAATTCACAGGTTGCACCCTGAAATCCTTTCCCTACTCACTTTCACACCAAACTGATATCATGAACTAACGTATGAATAAGTCACTTCTATTTAGATGTCTTTTTATGCCATGTAGACTAGACAAACAACACCCTCCACCTGATCTTAACCCCAACCTTAAAGGTTCCATCTTATACCTCTTTTTTGACAAGTTAATGGACATCTCACTTGTTCCCAGAATGTGTATTTCAGGTTTCAGCTCACAATACAGCACAGATCATTTATTTATTAGGGCTGCAGGAACACCTCTATATGTCTACACCACTGGGGGTGCTGCTTATGCTATTGCCTCATCATGACAGGCTGCAAACCTGAAAGACTTTTTCAAAGACACACTTTCTGATCTATTTGGTGGGTCTCTAGACACACCGGGGACACATAATTAAATTCAAAAACAATGAAAAACTGGATTTTGCATAACATGTCCCCTTTAACCATTTCACATGTCATTTTAACACTATAAAATGACACATAACCAGCTTAAAATGCGTAGACATAACGTGAAATTTGCTGAAAGTGATTTGCTGATTATATAAAATCCCATGATACCACATTGTTCACACCTACGCTGTTGCACCCCTATCTTTGTGTCCTCATGCACAAACACCTGTATATATTTTCACATGCTAGTTAGGATTCATGATTTGTGCCCTGCGTTTGTTAATCTTGAATAGTGTTTTTGCTGTATGGGTATTGCTCTAACAGCCCCTGGTATATTTTAATAAGGAGCCTTCATTGGCAGTTCTTGCATAATAATATCAAGGCATTGTTTGCCAACAAAAGGCTCCCAGTTGTCTTCATTATATTGTTATTCCATCTGTGTTATAACCTAGTTGTAAATTAATTATAACAAAATTTAATTATTGATTTAAAAAAATCCCAAATTCATGCTTAATCATTTATGAGACTGATCTGCACCTGCACAGTCATATTACGAATTTGAACAAACAGATATTGATGTTGTATTCTGTATCATTTCTAGGCATATTGTGATGAATGCTGATGTATACATTCCTGACACTGTTGGGATGCACCACCGTTTTATTCCCCAGTGTTTACACATATCAAGTCTCTGAAAAGGAAGCATCTTATCACATTTGCTTCCCAGCATTGACACACTTTGCTTCAGCACCCTAACCTCCTTAATCTGGTCCATCTGGTGGGTGTCACACAGCACACAAGGCGGGAGTCAAATGGCATGACCCTGTGCGACATGGACGGCATGTATGGCACTTATATGGGATGTTTGTGGCCAAAGTATGACAGACCAACAAGTTTCAGCCCTAAAACATGCACGATACCAGAGTTTTTAGTGTTACCTTTGCAGATTCTTACACACTTCCACAGTTCAGTTTATCCTTGATATAATTGAAAGGCTTTTACAGAGCTAATGCAAGGATTTATGTGTTTGGTGCTACACGGTATCCAGTGTGCTATTTGAATAGGGAACATTTATTTATTTCAGCTTACAGAATATTATCTTTCAACAATAGCCAATTCAGAAGTTAATACAGCAGATTATACATACATCCTCAGCTCTCCCAGGCTGTCTGGTAAATAAATCGGATGTGCAGTGAATGTTAAGTAACAGCTGTGGGCCATGTTATTGCATTTATTTATGTAAATGTATAAATATATTTATGTATGTAAGTGTAATGTGAAGGGTAGTTACACGTCTCTTTGAGCTTTGGCCTGTTAAAAGCTGGTGTCTGCCAAGTGTTTTTCTTTAGCTGATCTTTTTCCGCTACTTTTGTTCTCTAAAAAATATAGAAACTCTCATATTGAGGAAACAGGCAAATATGTTGTATTTCATCGCTCTTTAAAATTCGCCGCAGCAGCAATCAGGAGAAGTTGTGGAGTAAAATGTACATTAGAGTTGGCCAGCATGGGGAAGCCGCCCCCGGTGAAGTGTTTTTAGGATGAATTCCAGCCCTCTAAATCCCTCTCCCTTGAGTCTTTTGGGCTTTTACTAACACAGTTGGCTCTTAATAATGCATGGTGCTACAGTACAGCAGCAGCAGTTAGTCTGAAGGTGACTTTGACTTAAGAGCTCTGGACTGTATAGCCCCTCTGGAGCATTGACCTCTGTATATCCTTGGGGGATGAAGGAGGTGAGAAAAAGTTGGAGCGAGATTGATGAAAAAAAAAAAATCTGCAAACTGGGTGAAAGAGAGGAGTTAAAGATGGAGGCTGGCAGAGCGACAGAAGGGGAGAGATGGCTGAATGAAGAGTTCTTAAAAGGCAAATGAAAAGGTTTCTTCTGCTTGAAAGGCATTTTCAGAAACTCTGAAAACAGTGCATTAGACCAGATTTCCCCACTCAGTGCCACTTTCATATTTTGTCATATTTGCATATCATTACGCAATGCAGAACGTATCAAAGGATCCAGCGGGGGAATGGGTACAAAAGGTTCCATCTCATTTTCTCTTCCCATTTCTTTTCTTCTCTCACTCTCCCATGCTTCCTAAATCCATCCTTCCCCTCTTTCCCCTCCTGATTCTTATATTAAAACATCACTGCAGCCCGTTTTCACATGAAAATGTTGCCCTGATTTGTATGATTAAATTTTTAAATACACATTTATTGAATGCACTGTTAAAGTTGCTGCTACTCTTAAAGTTTGTGTGACAGTTTCAACTCAATGTTTTAGTTTTCGACTGGGTTCCCATGGGCTCTAAAAACCCTGTAAAGTTTTTGGAATGAGGAAAACTAATCATGGACGGAGGGAAGTGAAAGTAAACGACTCAAAAAAGTTGAAAAAATGAATAGATATTTGCCACTGGAAGCTCTGAATGGGTTTCTTTTTCATGGCAATTGCTGAGCGACAACTAGAAGTGGGCCATGCCACTGGGTATGGTGTACAAATGTCCACATAACATTACTTATCAGCTTCCAGCATTCAACATCTGGGTGTCATGCTGTACTTTTTAACACTCATGAACCTCATAGTCTGCCAAGATTTAGTTGGATGCTCACATGATTCATGTAATCCCTAAAATGCTTCATACACAAGATGGCGGTAAATGTTACAAATATTAGACCGACCTGAACCCACTGTGGTGTGGCCAGTTTTTTGGCAACCTTCTGGTGAACCAAAATGATAAAACTGCCACTGGATCAGTAAATAATGGGCTTGTGTAGAATAATCTAGGTTGTTAAAAACATACATATCTACATTACACTGAACTATAACCATGCAGGCCTTTCTTTATGGATAGTTGGAGTTTTTCTTACCCAACTATACATAAACTGTTGCCAATCTGGCACTACAGCTCACTTGTTTAGTAGTGTCAAATTTCCAGGGTCTCATACTAGACAACATGTATTTTTTTTTTTATTATTATTTTTTATTTATATCAATGCCACAAACCAGATGGAGAGAAACAAGAAGCTGTGGCAACTGAGGAAAATAAAGTATCAAGTAGGCAGTAGGTGGTCAGAGCACAAAAGTACAAGATGAGAAACTTTATGGGCTGACTGTTCAATTTGTTTTGTGTTTAATCATGTAAAAGCCACGTAGTTTGTAAAAAAGTCAGACCCCTAAGCATAATCAAATAAATAATCCACATTTCCTCCTGACTTGACTACTGTCACTCATTATTCAGTTACCTAAATGATGCCGCAAATGTATGTTCACTGTTGGCTCAAGCAGCAAGATTACTGATAAACACAAATACAGTTTAAGACATTGCTGATTACTTTTCTAATCTTTTATGTTCTGGCTGCACTCTACATCACAGTGCTTCACACTCTTCTAGGCACAGGTGCTCGCAAAAGACAATTCTGCAGATATCCACACAAACTGAGACAGCAAAGTTAGGTCTGACAAGAACATATGGAGTGCCTTCATTACATTTCTCCTTGTGTTAGTTTTAATACTTCAATAGCAGTGCTCCTCTTAAAGCACTTGCATCTTATGGGATACAATTAGAAAACTTTCTGTCATTTTTCCATCATCCTCCTGGTCTGTTAAATCCAGCAGGTTGATAGTTCATCCTGAACATAGAGACCGACTCCCTCTAACACACACACAGTCAGACACTCAGAGAAATGATCCATATGAACCATCTTTCTCTAACACTTGCATAATGTCTCCCAGCCTGCCTTCCTTCCTTCCTCTCTTTCTGTCTCCGTCTTTCTGTCTTGAAACCAGGCGGTCTAATTAGCAGCTTCTGTCAGCCTGATCCCTCGGGGATGAAACTCACATCAGGTGGACTCTTCACACAGAAACACACACACATGAACAGGTGGAATCTCTTGGCCTTTCTGTCAATGCATTCCTCTAGCACACAAATTTGCAGTAAACTTTATGTAAAACTTGCTTGTACTCTGTCTCCTTCTCTCTCTGTCACACACACACATATACAAATCTATAGCAGCGAGTCCTAGTTAGACAGCAGGGAGGACATAATTTAGTAAACAAAGACACAGCACATGGAGAGGAATTGATTTGTTTTTTCCCTCAAAAGCATAGTTCCCAAGAAAAGTACGACTGTTTTCAGTGGAGAAGCTATTAGAGTGCTATCCTCTATGATACCTGGTGAGATTTTTCACTAAATTCAACCTCTTTGTTTTGACATTTCTTCTTTCAGTGTTAACACTTTATGTGTCACCTTGAAGCCTTTCAATTTGCAGGGGTTCAACACGTCTGCTTTTCCTACTCCCACATACTTCCATTATTCATACACAATTTACTCCAACTGCTTAACTGACAGTTTTTCAGGTCATAGTGGCACGAACTTCCTTTAGCGCTTCCTCTTTAACCGACACTTTCAGCTTACTTTTAAATGACATTTCACATCCTTTCAGCACATGAAGTTTAACTAAATCCTTCAAGTCCCTCTCTGGTAATTAATTATACCCCTATAAACTCATATCAGTGATGCAAAAGTATATTTTATAAGTTTTTGTATAGGTTTTTTCCATACAAATAATCCATTCATGCCTTAAAATGGCTTAATGCTTTCTTTTGGAATGTGCCAATCTGTGAAGTCCCCACCTCTTTGTCCACCCACTCACTACAGCTCAAGCACACCGACTCACCCCTTACTCGAACACTGCAAAAGTGCACTACACTACACAGGAGTAAGTTGTGATATTGAAGTAATCCAATACATGTTCGATCCAAACCAGTCTTGAAGGAGGATTATGTGTCATCTAGCATAAAAAACACCATATGGTCAAAAAATTATTTTTTTTATTTCAACTGATGCTTCAACTTTGCTCATTGCTTAAACTTAAATTGGCACTTCAACTTCCTTCTATTGTTCACACTTAACTTCGAACTTATTTCAGCAATTTCCCTCCAACAAACTTCATCTGAAAGTGTTCACCTAACACTTTTTCAGTATGTTTTTGAGTTCAGTTTTTACAAAAAATCTTCTTTGAGCACTTCCACTTCAATTGAGACTTTGAACTCAACTTTTGACATTTCACATCCTTCACAAGTGCTTGAACTTCAGCTGAATCATCAACTCCTTTCTGCAGTCTTACGTTAGCTGTTGATTACAGTTAAATTGGCACTTCAACTTGAGTCAGAGCTCATATAGACACTGAAATTGGAATTTTTTTTCAGCACTTCTGTGTGAACTGTATTGTCAAATACGTCACTATTTCAAGGAATGTCCATACAGCATTTCAACAGTAAGATTTCAGCGGCGAGCACAGTTTTCATCAGGACATGTCATTTTTTCAAAATTTTTTCCCCTTTGATTTCTGTTATATGTCAATGGCTTTTTGCAACTCTGAAACAAACAGGATTGGAGATGTAATTTCACATCTCACGATGCCATGCTAAAGCCATGCTGCAATGCTAAAATGCGACAATAAAGCAACATGTAAGTGCCAGGACAATGATATCCACTTTAGCAACAATAGTTTACAAGTTGGCCATCTGAGTACTCATAAAGCGGCTTTCCACTGCAGAAAGTTGTCGCAAGCACAATGTCCACAAATGTTTAATAGAATGGCCCTTTAAGCGGCTCTTTTAGCCCTTTTTTTCATTGCAGTGTGGGATCCAACAACTTTTACCGCAACGTTACCTCTGAGTGTTAGTCGTATTGTAGTTACTGGTTATAACAACAGTTCTATTAACACATAGAACAATAGAGGGTTTCTTATGATGGTCTATATGGTGAATTTTATGTTGAAGTTGACAATGTTAGAGGAGATGAGTGCTACTCAATGTGGACATTGAGAGGGCGGAAAAATGACAGTTGTCCTCCCTGAGATTAACCAATCAGCGTATATCTTTGACAAAATATGGAAACCCAGACATCAGTCTGACAGGGCCAATCAGAAGTACCTATCCGGGAGTAGGTACATTTTTCTCCCCCAAAAACGACCCTGAAAGTGCTCTACAGGAGCAGGTCTTGCAGTTACAATGTGCACAAAAAGTCAGGCTGCCCCGAAACAGCCCTGTAAGTTCCTTTTGTGGAACACAGCCTGTTTCAAATGGGATTGTGTTCACCCTGTCCATGGGAAGTTTCTTGTGGTATTCGCAACCTTACATGTGGAAATTTACTGAAAGGTCTGAGTCATGAGTTGTAACGTGTTTGCAGGCATTTTCAGAAATGGCAACTAAAAACTATAATTATCGTTATAGACTTTTTCTTCTTGATTTTATAATGTCTGAGGAAAATTTTGATATTCCCAACTGCCTCATCTTTTCATTGTTTGCATTTTGTATATTACTTTACCTGCTTGTTAGCTTGCTAAATAATTAGCCTTAGTGACTTTTAGACCCCAACAACAATGTTCATTTTGCCATTGCCTAGCAGCGTTGTTGTCAGGACTTACAACCGATGATGAACTGCAAGTATTTCTGTACATGACTGCCCATGTTGTAATCACAAGTTCCATTTGAAGGCAACATCAATACCAAACCTCTAATAACACTTTAACACTTATTTTACAAGTGGAGGAACTTTGTGGTTTGACCGGATGTATAATGTCAGCAGCATGCTAAGGGACATATCTGTGAATAATCCCACATACATTCATACACATTGTCATGCATAATCATTTTACACTCTATAAACACAGTCTGCTTTGCATGGCTGTCTTGATTTTACACATATCACTCCATCACATATAGACACACACAAACACAGATGTCCCATGGTGAAAATATATATTTCCGTTTTCTTTGCATTGTGGCCTTGAGCGTAGTTTTTTTGCTCATGGCATCTGTTGCCTGTGTGACTGTTACAAAGACTCTAAGAGCACTTAGATATTCACATGCACTTCATTATGAAACGATGAAGATATAGCCAGGAGCAACGATAATATCATCCAAGTCTGAAATCAGAGTGATAACCGGGGAAAGAGATGAAGGAAAGAGATACTGGTGGGTTTTTTTTCTTTGAAATGTTTTATGAATGTCAATTTGGAGCGTTTGCATTCTCAGCGTAATGTTCATCTGCATTCCACCAAGGACACAAGCACAAGTGATGACAGCTCCTCTAGACTCTTCACACACTTTTCAATGCCCCCACCCGCTCCTTATCACTCCATCTCCTTCGATGCTACACGCCTGTCTCCCCCGCTTAACTTGAAGTCTTACTCGAGTCAAAGGGGAAATTAATTTCACAGCATTTAAACATTTTCAACACCCGCTTCCACGTCCTCTTTAGGAGTTCATTGTCCAAGCTTAAATTATATGATTCCTGTAAATTTTCACTTAAATTGTTCTGCCTCGTTAAATAAAGGTCAATTTAAAGTCCCCACCATTCAGCCCCCACCCCACCCCAACTACAACCCGCACCTTCTTCCTTTTCGACTCTTGTTTATACTTTGGCGCCGCTCTCTCGCTTGTCAAGTGAATTCTCGCTGAGTAACATTTCAAAGAGGCATCAGCCTAATTGCTTGCTAATGAGTAGACAGTTGTGGGTTGTGCGCGTTCATGTGCACCAGCAAACACAAGCACGAGGCCCTGACTTGAGCAGAATATATTTGCGTGTCCTCGTTCAAACTCGGCAGGAGATGAAGACGCTGGGAGACGGTGTCATACAGGAGCGAACTGGTCTGGTCCTTGATGAGGTGCGCGATCTCATCCAGAAATAGACATTAGCAGTGGAGATAATTGGCTATCAGACTGGAGCCCTTCATGGCTGTTGTGGTCTGTTTTTGTCAGGATATAAATCTATACGTGCAGTGGTTGAGGTCACACTGAGGACAGATGGAGGGGTTAAAATTCAGCCTTTTGAAGAACATGAAATACTTCCTGCAGGAATCTGTAAGTCACAACTGTGAATGTAAATTTTCTACCCTGGCCGCACTTTTTAGCTGGTCCTCCTCCCAATCATAGATTCCCTCTTTTTCCCAATTCCACTGCTGCCGTATGTTGCACTTCAAAGTCAAACTTTCATCAGCTGAAATGGCTTCTGTGTGTACTGTGATACATTTGAAATAATGAAAAGTTTCTTTTTGATGCTCTTGTGAAATGAAGCCCAAAAAAGCATTTTGAGATGATGAGAAATACAAGACGTGGATGTCATGAAACTCTTGTCAGCAAGTCTCAACACACACCCCCAGATGCACAAGAAATGAATGAATGCTACAGAATGATAGCGCACACCCTTGTTTTTACACTACATTTCACTTATTTTCTACAGTCTCTCCATCTCTCGCTATTGTTGCAGTGGTGTTACCTCAGACTTGTTTGCAGGAACCTCTGATTTTATTATTTAGAGCGCAGGCATAAATTAATCATTTTCCAGGAGAAACCTCTGTAGCAGTCTGTACTTCTTTAAAATAATAATCAAATATTTATAGTTACATAATCATCAATGCATATTTTAGGAAGTGATATATTGGCTATGAAGAACATCTGCACTGGACCTTCAAATACCAATGAGCCAAAACATTGCAGCATTCACAGATTAAGTAGCGTATTATCTTGTAAAACTTCAACAAGGGTCAAATCTTAATTGCCAGATGACTGAAAACTGACAGAAACTGCAAGGCTTGTGGGGTGCTAAACACATCCTGCATTATGACATGTTCATGCCAAATGGGATGAATTATTTGGGACAATTGTTTAGTTCATTTGCCAAACAAGGACTAAGTCAATTATGTCAAAGCTTTTAGATAAACCCCCGTTGTAATTAGGACTTAATGAATGCTGTTTGCAAGTCAAAAATGTATAATTGCAATCACTCTAATGATGTGAATGCTGTATTACAGTTTTTCTCCATTGGTTTGGCTCATTTCTTGAAACAGAAATTACATTCTCAAAACTGTAAGATCAACAGTCTTACAGTTCAGCACAACACCATAGCTCACTTGCAAAAGCTCATGTCCACCTCTCAGTCTTAGCCCAGTCCTTCATTGACAATGGTTACTGTGCTAGTTTTTTTTTTTTTTTTGTCTAGCTAACAGAATACAGTTGTGTATAAAACTGAAAAAAATACGATTTTAAGAGTAGCCTCCAAGGTTTGACATCACACATTGCACTCATACTGCCAAGGAAACTGTAACTTTTTATTCACACACATAAAGTAACTCAGGGTCTCAGCCTTATTATGTATTACAGTCAGGTGAAGTGATATTTTATGTAACTTTTGTAGGGGTTAATCTTAAATATGTAAATTATTCTGGTAAGATCAACCCATAAATGACACTGTAGGGCAGGGGTGTCAAACTGCGGTCCTTGAGGGCCACTATCCAGCATGTTTTAGTTGTCTCCCTCTTCCAACACACCTGATTCAAATGATCAGCTTATCATCAAGCTCTGCAGAAGCCTGATAACCATCCTGATCATGTGAATCAGGTGTGTTGGAAGAGGGAAACATCTAAATCATGTTGGATTGCGGCCCTCGAGGACCGCAGTTTGACACCTGTGCTGTAGGGTCTCGACTCCAACATTTACACTTGTTGGGTTACTTTTATAGTGACACTCATAACCCTTTTTACTGGAGGGTGTGTTGATGCAACAGCTTTTGTCTTGAATATACTGTATAAAAAGAAAAAAAAAAGGATCTTGTTATATTTCATGCTTAAGATCTTATTTGCCTAAAATTGTTGTCGTCATACGTCTAGTTTTTATTATTATTATTATTGTAAAGCACTTTGAAACTTTGAAACATCATCAAAATTCCATCAGCATTCTTCTAAAACAACTTGGTCACTTGAAATCAAAGAAAAGACCCAAGTTGTCCTGGAATGAAAAACTTAAAAAGGTATGGCGAGTCATTCAAAAGTGGAAAGTAATTTTTAATTCCATGCACAACAAGAAAAACAGTCAATCCACAGTAGCCCTGCAGTTCTCCTGTTAAGTCTTTGATTTGTGCTCCTAAATGCACTGCTGCTGTGATTTCAACTTCCTGTGCTCTTGCAAAAGTAGGACAGAGAGAATAAAGATTATCAGAGATGACTAGTAACCTGTTTAAAATTGTAATCATCGACTAATTTAGCTGTCACATGTATAGGTTTTCACTTTTCCTGTTCATGAACTGTCTTAATAAAAAAAACAGCTGTAGAGGTTATTGAACTAAAATTAGATTCAGTTGCATTAGAATTGGAAGTTCAACACTTAAGACTAATTTAAGAATTAAAGCGAAGTCTTTGGCTGAATAAAAATCATATTTTTTGGTGTTCCTGGTGTTTTTGAAAGAAGTGACTGGTAGTTGTAAATGGACAGAAGCCACATCTCGTCACCTACGTACTCACACACACATACACGTGTACTGAACCAAGAGTGCCCCGTCGCGCTGAACCAGCCAACAGTGGCCCAGTGTTTCCAGTCATTTTGAGGAAACAAAAAAAGGCCTTTTTTCATAATATAACTGCAAATATGCATTTTTTAAATAAAATTTAAAAAACAGCCAAGGGGGGACCAGCAACCCTGACTGATGTCTGCCTGCCAAAGCCTGCAATGCAACTGTGTGTTACTGCAAAGTGAATTGGTACTGTGTGTTTAAAAGGTGTAACTCTAAAGTTTTAAACATTTAAACATCTGACCCTTGTACAAATACACACACACACACTCTCTCTCTCTCTCTCTCTCTCTCACACACACACACACACACACACACACACACACACACATACACACACACACACACACTGTGTCTGTCTAAGCTCATCTCTCTCCCAGCTTTTGCCCAGTGTGAACCAACTACTGTCTCTGATTCACATGCACACAAATTGC
>OMNN01000368.1:0-22628 GCA_900302755.1 Chromis chromis | reverse complement strand
ACCAAAGTGCTTACATCTTATAAAACAGCCAAATACAATATATTTCTTGAACTGAACCTATGAGAAAAAATAGGATTTCTATAATATTAGGCGTCAACAAGGTCTAAACTGCCTTAGCATTATTTATTTTTTAAAATTTCAATGTGAGAATACTTTGATATACTTTGGTATATTATTATTTCATAATAAAAATGAACCCACATGACTTTTAGCAGTGGATCACATAATGGCTATTAATGGTTGTTCTTTTTTTAAGTAAAAGCTAAAATGTGCAATAGCAAGCATGGGCAAGACAAAACTCTAGATGAGGTAAATCCATACTGCTCAGTGACTTATTCAAGCCAGCAAATATTCTTATATCTTTAGGAGTCATGCACATTACTATTACTTAGAAAGAAAATAAAGGAATATAGCTTTAAGTTTAGAATTTATGGAATGATAGTTCTGCATAGCACAATCCCTTAATAAATGTATGCATGACAATGCTGTGTGCTCCGACAAGCACATAAAACATGAAAATGTCTTTTGAAAGACTGTCGGTGCATAACAATACATGAATAAAAGCTAAAGCTATGGCTCACCTGCACGACTATAAAGCTCACAGTAAGAACACAAATGCACAAGTGAACAAGTACAGACTCATTACGCCACATACCAATGTACAGTATGTAGGGAAGTATGTAAAACCTTAAAATGGATAACTCCCTGAGTTATCGCTTCTACCATCAGACTCAGATCAGCCTCCACCATGTACTGATAAAATGTCACAGATGTCAAAAACCTTTGCCCTGCGTAAAGTCGGACTGTAGTGCTCATAAATCATAGGAGTAAGTAAACGGTTAACCACCAAAACTGGCAGCTCTCCAACAATTTATGAAGATGGATTTTTTTTCAGCCAAGAAATGTTAAATATTTGAACTTAGAACAAACAAAATCCAGGGTTTTCTATGCAAACTATCCCTTTAAGACACATATGGCCTGAAGACATGGTGTTCGCAATAATACCAACTCCACACATATACAGTATGTTTAAGTCAGTGTACAAGAGAAGAGGTTTCTAAAGTGTTTCCGTGGAGAATGTTCAGATACTGACAGGTTAAGAGCAAATCTCTGAGGGCCACATCTTTAGGTGACTCTCAAAGAGAGTAGAGGTTATGGAAGTGTGGTCTGCCGTGGTACACCAGATACCTACGGTTCGGATCCTGAGGGGTTTCAGAGATGGGTCAGGTGGTCATGGGGTCTTCCTCCCATTATAATTACACATACAGTACCAAGTGAAATTACAACCTTTTTAAAAACATGAAATCAATTCAGTGCAACTTTTTTGCATCACCACTCCCAACCTTTGTTCCCGAGCCATCATGATGTAAATCGTATCACTGTCACTTTGTGTTCATGTGTCCTTGAACCTTGTGAGGCTGACAGTAGATTTGAGGAAAGCAGTGAGGAACAGCGTTTCAGGGCAGGCAGACTGCTGTAAGGCTTTAGAGACACATCCTTTTTCTGAAGAAGGAAATCAGGTGTGCCTTGTTGTTGTCAGTCCTGCTCCTGTTAGAGCAGCCCCCCAAACACTGCACAGCTTATGTGGAAAAGGGTAACTAATAAATTAACTTCTTAAAAAAACAAAATGCTGCTTCTTGGAGAAAACATTAAGCAGTTCTTGCCATCATCAAAATGAGTCCAAGTGTTTTCCAGCGTACTGCTTGTCACGCTGTAATGCAGATTCTATAAGGACCAGTGCATCTCTTCAAAGTCCACAGCCTCTCCCAAGTTTGTGTCAGTCTCCAGGAGGCTCATGATCACTGCCATGGCTGCTTCATCATTGCTAAGACTACTAAGGCCTGGTCCAACCACACTGTCCAAATCCAGTTGGGAATTCTCCCCTAAGGCGAAGTGGAGTGACAGAGGAAAGAAAAAATACATTAAAGTTGATAGATTTATAATAGAGAACAAGTAAATATAGAAAGTAAATAAGTTTATAAATAGGCATATTAACAAGATCAGTGAGAGTACCCATGAGCGCTTCTCCTCCCGAGAATGCTGCCCCTTGGGGTTCATCCTCTGAGCTGGACTTTCCTGGAATCTCCATGTCAGATGTTTCTCCATTTGGCACCTAGAGACCAAAAGAGTTAAAATTATGCTTTGTACCTTTAAAGCAAATTCACCATAACATAACACAGCTGTGATTGCTTCACATTATTGTCCTCAAACCTCTAAAAAAATCTTTTGCCAGAGATGTTAAAAGCTGCAGAAAAACATCTAAATTAGACTGGGTATGTGTAAAATGTCAGCTTCAAACATATTTCTCTGCTGCTATAGTTGCAAACATCTCCTGTGTGAGGAAGGATGGATGATAGACTTAGGTATGTGTGTAATTATTACTACCAAGACAAGGTAGTCATAGCAAGCTAAACGAACAACTGTACACAAGTGGAGAGGATTTTACTGATGTATTTAATAAAAATCATCTGCACTTTCAAAAAGAAATTCTTCAATTTGTTTCCCCATATATTAATTTACATAAGATTGTGGCATTCTATAAAAGTTTCTTCCCATTCGTCTACAAAACTAAATATTTTACAGAAAATCCACCTCTTATTTAGGTAATGATTGTTTGAATATCTGAATCTGACCAAATATTTGCTATCATTTCAACTACTACAATGTAAAAACTGCGACGAACATCATGTTAGGATTACCACTAATTACACTATAAATGTTTAACAACTGAACAGGGAGGGTCTGTAAGGTTTCATGCAGTTTTGTGGATGGGAAAGAGACTAGGACATGTAGAAAGACTTACATTGTTGCTGAGTTGATTGTGAGTTTGTGGAATCTTATCCTGTGGTAGACTGAACGGGCTGACGTTTCCACTGGAAGGTGATGAGTTCATTCTAAGGACACCCACAAAAGATCAACTTTAAACTACTCCATATAACAGCTTAAATAACTGACAAGGATAGAAAATGTAGTTGTAAACACACTGCTGCATTTATGTAGGTAAAAAGACAAAAAGTTGCTACAGTTATCTGTGACAATTATGTTTATCTCTGTTGCAAAAAGTAAAGAGGACATGCTCTGTTGTTTTTGTTGTTTCCACACCTGTTGAAATCCAGCAGCTCATTGGCAATCTGGGTCCCTATGCTTCCAGCATATATCATAGTTCCAGGTGTGGTGGAGATGCCGGGTATAATTGGAAGAGACTTCTTGCATTCTTTAAACAGAAAAAAAAGTTACAGGCGAAAGAAAACGGGCTAATCCAGTACATTGGAGATATCAATGATACAACATATTTATACACTTTTATCTCAGCTGACCTTCAGAAGCCTTGGCGTTGCTTGACTGTTCAGACTTATTTCCAGACCGACCTGTTCGACTGTGATCATGTCTTGTTATGGGATGAGAAGACAGATGAAGCTCTGATTAACAAACATCTATACAGTATTTAGGTGATACACAAAGGGAATGAAAGATATACTCACGATATGACTGTGTTAGTTGACACGATGTATTCTACTTCTTTGGTCCAGGGATTTACAAAACTAAACCACTGACTTTGCAGAGTGACAAAAGAGCCATATTTTGTTTTGAACTTGTAGCAGTTTGTCTCTATTTTCTCTTTACTCCGGAGCACTGTGGAGGGAAAAACAGTGAGAGGATGAGTGAGAGAAAACACTGAAAATAAAACCCTGAGAGACCACTGAGCGCAGAGGGGTGACTGAAAAAACTGCAGCATTGTGACCTACTTGAATGAACATATTCAGAAGCACAGATTTAATTATGTGATTTCTCTGAGCTTCAACACTATAATTGGCCTGCATAATTAAAGCATGTATGTATCATCTTGGTTGACACTGAAAAATGCTTTTAATACATCAAAGACAATTAAAAAAAATATAAGCAATATGTGGCTACTGAAAAAAGTAAATTACCTTTTCGATGTCTATCAGCTAAATGCGGTAAGTCATCTTGATGGAAGTATTCATAGCATGATGTCCCAAGCAGTTCTTGGGGAAGATAGCCAAGAATGGTTGTTGCTCTGTTGAAGAAAATTAACATATTACTAAAATAATTAAATAATAGTGCTACAAGTGTGATTTCTGTTTATATTTTGCGTGTCCAAAATGCAGATTACATTCACTGTCATATTTAAAATAAAAGTATGACATAGAAAATAATTTTACTGCCATTGTTTATTTTAAATTGGGCAATTCATAAAATTGGAGAGATGTCATAGGAAGATATTTGAGATGTCTCAATAAATTGAATTAGGAGTTGTAACATTTCACTCACAAATGACTGTCTCTACCTACCAGACTTTTAGTATGTGGAGAGAGATACAGACTGGCTATTAATGAACACTAATGCAGGGTTCCTGCAGGTTACAACAAGTTAAAGACTTTTTAAGACCACTATGAATGCATTTTAAGAACTATTTCACATCTGTACTGGCAAAAAGAACAAAAATCAACCTCACTGTTTACTTTAGTATTCAACAATCTGAAGTTCTAACCAGGCAAAATGTGTGTAAAGTCCAGAGGAGCTCTGATTTTAATGCTGGCGTACTGGAGTTACAGGAGTTAATGCTGTTAGTGCAGAGCAGGTTGAGCTGGAGTTGGACTTTGGTGATGCTCTTGATGTGAATACAGAACAATATTGGGTGATGGAAGGCATTTGCAGTTGGTTTTTGATGGTGCCTCATGATTTTCTGACTTTCAATGCAACTCTAATGCCTTTACACCCCAACTTCTTAATTTGAGCACCATGTCATCTTCTTGCAAAAGGGCTTAAAATTAGGTATTTTCAACAGGCTCCATTTAAGCACTACAAGCACTGTTCTCTAGCCAGATGCGGATGACCTCGCACTAACTCATAGTAGATTATGGCATCACACTAGCTGGGTGTGCTCTGAAAAGGATGAGTTTGCATTAGTTATTTGTTCCAGGTTGGTTTTGTTTTGTAGTTTTGTTACAGTGTGATCAATACAAATTTTCCCCAGAAACACATTTTAAACTTCACAAAATGTATAAATAATATTGTATAAATGTTGAATTTTCAAGACTTACCAAAAAGGTATTTAAGATATTTTAGGCCCAAAAATTCAGATTATTGGATTTTAGAAATCCTGTTGTTACTGACATAGACTTCAAATCTAACCCATTACAAGCTGTCTAATCACCTTCTTAAGCATATCAATCAGCCAATCAATCAATTATATAATGGTAATATGAACACAAAAATTGTGACACTGCATTAGTTTACTACCTTTGGCCAGATTAGAACTGTTCTAAAAGGTCAATGTTTTTTGTATTGTTTTTATTTATCATCATAAAGCGGCCAGCTAAGCAATGCACTGCTTCTGCATCTCCAACAGTTGCAACTGCAACAGTTTTTTCTGCTTCCGGAGAATAAATAAACGCACATTGATTTGCAGTCACCACAATGAACTACCAGACTTCCAATGACAAGAAACACCAACCCTCCAACACCCCCTTCTTGAAATTCAATTCTACCTTTGATCAACAAAGGTGAACTTGCCATCCATGGCATAGCGTGTGATGAACTCTGTGGGTTTAACTCGGACTTCTCCATTAACCTGGGGAGATGAGTGGGAGTGGACGCGTCCCACCGCCACCAGGCAGCTGAAGTGGGAGCTGTCCTGCTTGTCTCCTTCCCCCTCCCCCTCCGCTCCCATCTGACTAGTAGGCCAGCTGCGCATGTAGCCTGTACAGTGGACTGTGCAGTACTTCTGCGACTCTATAAGCAAATGCAGACACACACAAACAAAATACTAATAAATTTGCTCCTTTACATCAAAACGCATTGGGAAAACCAAGAAAATTAAAACCAGAATGTACAGTGGACTGCTTTGTAGTCCACTGTATAATGCCCCTACCTTTCTTTTTAGAGGTATTTCCCAGGGGTTCCTTCTCTTCCACTTTGACAGAAATTTTGTTGTACTTCATACGGCAGAAGAAAGAGCGGCGTGCGCCTGGACACAACCGTGCAGCACCGACTGGAAGGTCAGCCTGGACCTGCAGACCAGCTGAAGACACGAAAGCGTTAAATGCATTCGTACACACAAACACAGACAGGCAAGCAGAGACAAAAATAATTGCTTTACTTTTAGCATCTATTAGCCGTTCACGCGGGTATAATTCCGAGGCCGACAGCTGCTCCTTAACTTTTCCCATGTCCTTAGGGTGTATGTAATCAAACAGGCTCTGTCCAATCAGCTCCGCCTGGAGGAAAACAAACAGCTTATCAAAGTGACCTGAGCAAGACTGCTATGCCGATGAAAAGAAACCATGTCAAAACCATTCTGCATCAAAAGCAATTCTTGCTGACGACAAATTCAACAAACTACACTGACTGTGGACTGTTGTCCCCAAAACACACCAGACACTGTGTGGAGCAGAGATGCCACCAGATTCGGATTTAAAGGACAAACTATGATATTTCTACTCCAGTAATCAAAAATATGGTTTAGAAAGTTTCACTGTACTCCACAACATAGAGTGTATGTATCAACATGTACATTTTTTATCACTACAACAGTCATGAGGCTACTATGGATTTCATTCCAGTAAATATCTGAAAAGCAATTTGACAGTTGTTGGAAAAACCTAAACAATCAATCAAGCGCACCATTAATAGCACTGGCCAATACATAACATGACATTTATCTTGACGTGAATTAACAAAGGTGCATTGATGTACTGTTTTGACGACATAATGCAAAAGAATCATCAGTTTGGTATTTCTAAAGTGTACTATAATGAAAAGTGTGCAAACATGTCGCTGCAGAGCAAAACACAACATGAGGCTTCTGATCTGTTAACATTAGTAGCAAGACATCACAACTCATCTGGGTTTTCACATGAACAAAAATGCTGCAGAAACGGTAGCAAATGTAAATAAAAAAGTGTTACCCGACTATAATTTAATGACTTCGTGACGGACTCTGAGACAAAAACTATTTTCCCACGATCACAGCCCACGACAAACAGGAAACCATCTGCGGCCTGCAAAACAAAGAAACATGAAGGAGAAAAGAGGGAGTCAATAAGATGAACCGCTTTATTCAAAAGTATGAGAAAACTGAGTATTTTTTTTTATTTTCAGGCCCATAATTCATCTTTTTTTTTTAAAGTATTTATTTTGAAATTACTATACTAACAGTAAAAAAACACAAAATGAAGAGAAGTTTTCCTCAGAAATGTTGGAATTTGTTGAATATCCAAAAAGTTCTCTCTATCAAATAGCCTGTAGTGCACCTTTAAACAGAAAAGACCGTTTCTCATTTAGCAGATGACTGATTGTTGGCTTCGTCAGTTATATGTTTACCTTAAGGACAAGGTGTTTGAGTTCCTCATCAGGAAGAAATGACGGTTTGTAGTTGGCTTCAGAGAAGGAGCTTCCTGAACCTGAAAAACAAATTTAAAAAAAAAAAGCAAGTTTACAAAGTGCTTCACAAACATAAAAATAATAGCCAAAGAATGGCTTGAGTTTATCCCAAACTGGATGGTAACTTTTAGAGGTATAACCATCACTACTATTGGTTATAATATATTACACAACGACCCGAATTGTTATAAAATAAATGTAATAAAACCCAAAATGTAACAACTGGTCAATAATGTAACAAGATGCTGAGCCCAAAACGTTTTGCCATACCTGAAGACGTCACCAAACATATTTGTTCCTCTTTTTACAAGAAAAAACACACTTTCACTGCAGAGGTCACGCCGTCAGTTTTCCTTTGGCCCATTCCAAATGAATGACACATGATGGAGAACATGTTTGTCCTTTAATGAGACGTCGCTCCTGTCGTCTCAGATTCGACTTCGGCTCTTTTTACAACATTCCTTGGTCAGTTAGCTGTGATAGTACTGTGTACTGCACAGCATGGTTCATTCTCGAGCCCAAACCAGGATTTATAAAGTCAGTTTTTAAAATTGAGCTTAAATAAAATGATGCTGCACTATCTAGAGAAAAATACATCTTTTTAAAAATCGCCTGTTTTTGCATTTAGATCTGAATGAAGTGAGTTAGCAGCAGAGTATAAGAAGGAAGTCTGTTATGTTTATTATTTGTAGTATTGCCGAATAGTGTAATAATTTTATTATTGTAATAATGTTATTATTGCAATAAAATTATGACACTATTAGGGGGGAAATATTTTCCCTGCCCCATAATGTAATAACGGATCCAAAATGTAACAAGTTGTTACATTTTGGGCAAAAAGTTTTTACGTTTTGGGCTCAGCATCTTGTTAAATAATTTTTTTTGTTTTAAAGATTTATTTTTGGCCTTTTTTATGCCTTTATTAGATAGGACAGTGGATAGAGTCGGAAACGGGAGAGAGTAGGGAGGACATGCGGTAAACACCCGAGGTCGGAATCGAACCCGGGACAGCCGCTACGCCTTAGCACTTGGGTCATGCGACATAACCGTTAGGCTATCGGGGCGCCCCACCTTGTTACATTATTGACCAGTTATTACATTTTGTGTTTTATTACTTTTTTTAAAAATAACAATTAGGATCGTTGTTACATTTCGGGCTCTAACATGCCAACATAAATATTCTAACAATCCTTCCTTGACTGTTGGCTTGTTTATCACAGCCAGTAAAAATGATGGTCAAAGCAACAAAAATATCACAGCTAAGTTGTAAAAACTAAGATCATTCTTTAGTTAACTGAATATATCTATGAAGATGACATCTGAGTAGATTTTTTTTTTAAAAGCTAAAGGTCATTGATTGATTTCATACCTTTGAGGGATTTGAGGTGCTGCACAGCCATTCTGAGCACAGTGAGTTTGTCCAGCTTGCGAGACATGGGGTTACAGGTTGGGATCATGGCTGACAGCTTGTCAATGAGATTGTTCATTTTGTCCCGTCTTCTCTTCTCAATTTGGCTATGTGGTTCCCTGCAGAGGCAAGAATGAAGAAATAAAACTGAAGCTAAAAGGAGTTTTCTGCTATGACCTCACAGACTGTCTGCAAAAAGTAGCATATCTTAAGGCCAAAACTTTAAGAATGGACATTTTAGGATTAAAAATAATATTACAAGAACACAGGAATGTTTATTAAACTTAGTAGTACCTGAAGCATTTAATTTTGACATGTTGGTCCTCTCCGTCAGACCTGTAGAGAAGTAAAACACACACGTGAAATTGTTTATTATTGCTGAGCAACAATGTACAAATGTATAGTAGCACAAAAGAGGTGTGTACTTGAAGGATAACTTTGGCTTTTATTCTTTTTGTAAGCAACTGCCATGAAAAGACAAAAACAAACACTCATTTTATTCAACTAAGAAATATTGTCTGCATATCCACAGCCTGATTTAGCTTATTTCTCTTTGTCACAGAGCTCTCTTCTTGTCCCAAACTATCAATCTAGAAGGATCATCCTTTAACAAGAACACAGTACCCGTTCTCATCTTCCATATCAGCGTCAAGGATTGAAACAGATTTTGAATCCCTAGGAAGAAAAACAACCATCAATATAACTACCAGCACCAATTTCCATCATTTAGATTTTCCTTGAACCAAATTAAAGCAATCACTCTCTCTACTTACTGGTTGTCTATGCTGCCCTTGCGCTTCCGGGGCATCTCCATGCTTAAAGACATACCAGCAGCTGAGGATGGGGTCATCAGGCTGGACAGAGACACAGAACTGGTTTGTTGCTCCTCAACCAGCACATCCTCTGAAACACAAAACACAGAGTAAACTGCAACTGGGCATAAACGGCAGGGACTCGGTTTCATTTGCAAGTACATTACTACATCCCACGCACTACTGTATTTTAGACTACAAATTAGATCGCACCTTCGCACACGCAAGTGATAAAGAACTGTTGTATTATCATATCCAGGGGCTGCCCAAAAATGATCACAATGTTCTTATTCGGAGCTCACAGCCAGCCGTTATGAGCAGTTTCAAGAGGATAGCATCTGTCATAACACTCCTACAAAAAGTCTACCTAACAGCAGGAACAGTGTAAATGATGCTGCTCCTCAAACTGAAGAAAATGCAAGAATATAAAACGGTTCAATAAACGCACTAGCAACAAAACCTATTGAACAGCTCCCTTACCAAGCTATTTTAAAGAAAATACATTTTTAAGTTACATATTTTACATGTGCAGACCCTAGTGTTGACTGCATAAATGAATGATTGGTAGGGACCTATGAGGTTGCTTTGCATGAGTCTGAACTTTGGTAATGTGTCATTGAATCTTCCCTAACTTACATGTAATACTGTCCTAGTTGGACAAGTAAATACACATAGATGAGAGGTTATTGCACTGATGTATGCGTCTGTGTTGTGTGCTGTACAGCTTTTGGCGTTACTGTATTTTTTTTCAGGGTTTTTGTACATTTTTCCTATCAGTTATAAGCGTGTTTGTTCAAAGTTCATCCAGCTGGTAAGTAGCAGGTATTCACTTGATTCATGATGGCCTTCAGTATTTAAAGTAAGGCCACCTTAAAGGTTAAATCTGCTGGTGTAAAAGGTCAGCAGCTGTGGTCCGCAGAGCATGAAGTGAATTCTACTAGAAGTGAGTAAAAGCAACAATAACAAAGTCTTTTTCACCTCAGAGAAAGGACAAGAAAAACCTTGTGGGACAAAAAGTATGGAGTCAATAGCTGTACCAGAGAATGTAACAGCTGCTATGAAGAACAGAACTCCAGAGCTGACACTCTTAGGCTGTCTCAGCGAACATCTGTCAAATACACATTCTCTAAATGTGTTAGAGACAGATTCTGCGCATCAGATGGCCGGAGCAAATCTCCAACGAGGAACTCATGCGCCGGACAAAGCAAGACCCAATCACCAAGAGTATCCAGATGAGGAAGTGGGGTTGGGTTGGACACACCCTGCGTAGAGGACAGGCCCACATTCCACACCACGCCTTGGACTGGAACCCACAGGGGAAGCGGAAGAGGGAACGACTAGTCACCACCTGGAGAAGAACTCTACAGGCAGAACTCACCAACATGACCTGGGGTGAAGCCAAGAGAACAGCCCAAGACAGAGCGAGATGGAGATCTGCAGTGCGGGCCATGTGTTCGGGCCGGAGCAAAGAGGATTAATGATAAATGATGATAAAATGTGTTAGTCATGGATGTACATTCACCAATGAAGAATCAGGAGTAACAAAAGGTTTGGTCGCAACAAGGCTGGGCCGAGCAGTTTGCCAACAGTGTGAAAATGCACAACTGTTGTAAAATTAGGCATGGTGTCATCATAGGTGCCATGGTTACAAGGGTAGGTTTAAGACAGGTCTGAAAATTTAAATTAGAGAAACTGAACCTAGAGCAAACTGCAGTGGACTTCATTTAGAGTAAATCACACTCAGGTTTATGGGTGGGAATCACAGGGTACCTCACGATACGATACGCGATACATGGCTCAAGATACTGATACTATCGATACAATCACACGATACAGCGATAATCAATATATTGCAAGACAATCACATAACGATACATCACGATATCTGTAACTGAAAAATACAAAATGCCTGTAAAAAGGTTAAGTTCAGTATTTTTTTTATTTACTGCAATTTTGTGTCACTTTCACTGGATTTGAACCACAAAACCACAAAAATGGGTCCACACTTTGGACTTAAACGTGGATGGGGCGTCTCTTGCAGTAGCGTTGCTGTCCATTATACCCATAGACATATATACGTAGACGTCGCATTGACTGTGGAGGGACGTGCCTAAAGCGCCGCCATCTTAGTACAGGGCTAGCACAGGAGGGAGTGCATGGACATCTATGAGGTAAGGGGTACTCCACAATCTTAAAGTAGAATTATTCACTGAATTTTCGACCGATTTCCAAACGGTTTGATTAGTTAAAAACGTCACACACGTAGCTATAACAGGATGCTTGGATGTCCTTTTGTTCTATTGATGTCTGCCTGTCTGTCCTCCATGTCTGACGTTTGTAACAAACAACCAGCGTGAATATATGTTGACAATTGATAGCTTTTAGAACACTTTTATAGTGCAAACATGTCATTCTTCTATAGACGTAATGCACTGTAGGAGCGAGTGGCACTGTACCAAGATGGCCACCGCATAGGCACATCACTCCAATCGGCAGCAGCAGTCAACGTGACGTCTACATATATATGTCTATGATTATACCTGTACAAACTCTTCTTCGGCCAATTCTTTTCCGCTCAAGTCTCCATCATTCATGTGATAAACGCCACCATGTGGAGACACTAAGGGGTGACGCTGGGGAAATGGCAGCTGGCAGAGGAGTCTGGCAGGGTTTAGAGCGCCTTATTAGATTAATTAAAGTATCGATATTTGGCGCCAGCGTATCGATACTCATATCGCACGAGGAGGGACGACGATATATGGCTGTATCGATATTTTGTCACACCCCTACTCAGGTTGTTCATAAAAGTGAGTAAATCAACACAGTCACTGCTTGTTGTAACTCACTGTCCAGAGCAGGGCTGACTGATCAACTGATCTGATCTGAAGCAATGCCATTAGCAAATCGCTAAAGATACAATTTAGAACATACGTTACAGAGGGTCCATCCTAGTCATGTCAATAGTATTACAAATTCATGGCGTCCTTCTTGACAGTCACTATTTGGTGGCATCTTACGTGGTACTGCTCCATCATGCTTTGCATCAATTACACAGTGCATACTGAACGGAAGCTTGACTTTAAAAAAAAAACAAAACAGCATATCAGCATTGATTTGCAATACAAGTTGACAGCAATGCAGAGACTTCAGTGAAATACAGACTCATTTGTTTTACTATACAAAGACCAATCATGCTTACTGCACAGTCCCCTCTTTAATTCTAATTCTGTTTTCCTAACGTACATATAATATATTAATTCAAGTTAGTTTGTAACTTAAATAATTTCTACACAATCGTACTTACTTGAGCGACTTTTCTTGAAAATTACAGCAGTATGACTTGAGTACAATCTTCCAGCACCCTTTCCATTCCTCAGTAAACGTCTAGCAGTCCTCCCTCCTTCAAAAGGTGAAGTACTGAAACGGCATCCTCTTAATGAGTCCACGTGCACATGATAAGCCCCAGAGCATCAGCCAACAACACAAACTGGTTGTTCAGGTGAACCTGCTGTAACTTGACTTGCAGGAATCTGGGGCTTTGAATAATCTCTTTAACCTAACAAGCGATACCACTACTGTAATTACAGAGTTTTCATTCAGGGCTTAATTCCTAATTCAGTAGGGATGCAACAAAAAATGAACATTAGTGTAATTTATCGTTTTATTTTTACTATAATATAGCACAGTAATAATAGTACTAGAGCAAGTTCACTATAAGAAGGCTTTTAGATCTCTTTTATGTCGTGTCCCAAGTGATTTCCATTTTAAATTGCTCCAAAAACACACACAAATAGCTCATCCCAGAGTAACGGACGAAGGTTTCACACCAAAGAAGGTGTAGCCAGTGGATTTCATAGCATTTTTCCAGCTAGTCTCCACAGACAGGAAAAATAAGCACTCCCAAAGAACTATTTACCTGCACACATTACATACACACTCTTTCAGTCACGGGATATGTAACGTTACTGGCTTCATCAATCTGTTAAAGTGACAACAGTAGGTCATTTCTCCTGTAATGCTCCTCACAGCTTCATTCAGACAAACCCTACAGAGAGAGCTACAGCAAGCACGCAATATTTGTCATTCACACAAGCTTAGACAATACATCAAATGGTGTATAATGCGTAATAATGCAAAAATAAACAAATAACTAAATCGAAACTAATAGTAGCTTATCAAAGTGTGCAAAAAAGTAACGGTCTAGATTATTTATGAGTTCCTAAACACTGAAAACTGTCACTGAAAAAGTCATCCATGCCTTCATTACATCACAGCTGGATTACTGTAACTCCCTCTACCTTGGCCTCCCCCAGTCCTCACTGACCCGGCTGCAGCTAGTCCAGAACGCAGCTGCAAGGCTGCTGACTGGCACCAAGAAGCGGAAGCATATCACCCCCGTTCTGGCTTCCCTGCATTGGCTCCCTGTTTCTTTTAGAATTCAGTTCAAGGTTCTTTTAATTGTTTTTAAAGGTATTCAATGGGCAAGCACCACTGTACATCTCTGAGGTTATTCAGTCCGTAGGACCCTCCGCTCCTCAGACACAGGTCTTTTACATGTACCGCGGGCACTGTTAAAAAAAGAGAGGGGCTGTGGCTGCCTCGCGTCTGTGGAACCAGCTACCTATTGACATCAGATGCGCCCCCTCCATTTCTGCTTTTAAATCCCGGCTAAAACTCACCTCTACTCCCTGGCCTTCCCCACACACTAACTACATGCCTGTCAGTCAGGGTTTTTTTTAGTATGTCTTGTTCTTTTTAAATCATTTGTGTTTGTATTGTTCTTTTCTTTTTTTTATTGTACTTTTTAACCCTTTAAGACCTGAGCCTCAAAATGTCCACCTTGTCTATTTTCTTATTTTGATTACAAAAGGGTCAGAAAATGTCCTGTGAGTGCTTGTGCAACTTTCAATATCTGGCAGTTGTTTACAATTTACTGCCTGTTATCAGAGTGTAATGATGATTTAAAATGAAGAAAAACACAAAAAGAGAATTTGATTTTAGTGTTTTAGTGGGGGAAAAATATGAAATTGAGCATACATTTTTTTTTGTGTTTTTTTTTTTTTAATCACAAGGCAGTTCTCTGCTCTCTGGGAACAAAGGGGCTACTTTGAGAGCTTCCTGGGGGGGCACGAATGAAATTACCGCAATGACACCATATTGGCTGTAAAGCGCAACGCATCAACTTTCAGAAACCGTTGGATTTTTTCCAATAGCACAAATGGTGACATAATTACAGTATTCCAAAGTGTGCTTGCCCAAATGTGCCGCCAATGACGCACTAGGACTTAAAGGGTTAACTCTGTGAAGCACTTTGGTCAGTATTTACTGTGTTTAAATGTGCCATATAAATAAAACGTACTTACTTTTACTTATGAATGATAATCCAACTACTACTTAACCCACTGTAAAAGAATATTGTGACTTGCGGTTAGATACTGATCAATCTTGTCTCCATGCTGGAGATGATTTTTAATCAGTTATCATTGAAGTTACTGCTGTTGCTACATGCATAAATACAAAAAACTCTCCCACTGGCTGCAGGTATCTAATAAACTCTGAGGTAAGACTTGTAAAAACAGTTGGATGCTATACATTGATGCATATAGATGAATGAATATTACAGTTTACATAAAAATACTGAAAAGGTAACTGCAGCAGGGACCACAAAACTATATCTTTAAAATTGTTTTGTTATTTAGTGACAGATAAATTGCATTTACAGTCAGACTGCTATCAGATTACTCTTGTTTGTTTTTGTTCAAGTAATCTGGAGTCCTGTTTTCACGTGCGCTGGAGACACAGGTATCCTTTCTACTACAGGAGTATTAGGCAGAGAAATCGCCGGCTGTCATCTCAGCTGCACTGGAAACTGAGAGCAGAACCCTAGACAGAATAATCCTTTCAGCCAACATCAAATGATCAGCACAGACCCAGATGTCAGCATAGTGACAGGCTGCGTGACACTATGTAAGCATGCAGTTCAAGACGGAGCTTTTTTGCATGTCACTCCAGTTAAAACAATCCATCAGTGTTAGTCAGCCTTAAAACATGCATGCAGTGTCTGAATACAGTTCTTTATGCACAAACACATGTGAATGGATGCCAGCATGTATTAACAGAGACCATTAAAGCTCAAATTGCTGTGGTGGAGCTGTTCAGAGGCTACAGACAAGCAGCTCTACTGCTTTCCTCTCTTTACCTCCACAGCCTATTCTAGCACGACATGAGCTGCCGTGACAATGATTTAGTCATGACCTCAGAGCTACGCGAGCGAGTGTGTGGGAGAGGAACTCAAGAGAACGGCACGAAACACACCAAATGTGGCCGATATCCATTACACCTATTTTTAACTGTGTTCTACAGTCCCTGTGACCCAAATAGTCATTAACAGATCAGCACCAGTCTGACTTTTAATCCTGCTCTCCCTGTCAAGATCTGTTGGATTACATGCTTACAGAGAAGCCAAGTAGCTGACTAGACATCAGGCCATACATACATCCCTCTGCCAGCTCCCACAATCCCTCTCTTAAGCTCACGTGTTCATTAACTTGCCCATTCAGTAAATACCTGAATGGGAATCTGCTGCACTGAAATAACCCAACACCTTGTGCGCCCTGCTCACAGTGATAGTATTGCAAGAAATGGGGTAGTGGTGGCCTGGTGGCTTGTGAAGCGAATTTGCGGGTCGCCTGTTCGAGCCCCCGGACTGGCAAGGGGTTGAGGTGGGAATGTGAGAGCGACCGCTTGCCCCAGTCACCACCACTGTGGGCCCTTGAGAAAGGCCCTTAACCCCTGACTGCTGCCCGGGAGCTGCACCGTAGCAGCCCACTGCTCCTAGTATGTATAGTTAAGGTTAACTTTGAATAGGATGGGTTAAATGCAGAGAAGGAATTTCCCCAAGGAGATCAATAAAGGTTAGATTATTATTATTATTAAATGACTGGTTTTAGAATTCAAGTCTCTAAGGGAATTTTTAAACAACTTTGCAACAGCAGCCACAAACATTTAACTGCAGGGTGTTTGTATTTATGCACAAGAATTATGTACAGGGGAAAAAAATGATCACAGATATGGAAAAACTGAAAAAAAAAAGGCGAATTGTGTGGTCAAAGTAGGTCATGAGCTACCTTGTGCCTGCCTACTTCACATTAGTAAAATGAATCACACACATACCGGGGATCTGCCCAGTAAGTCCACATTCTTCAATTGTTACCAGCTCAACAGCTAAATGTGATAACACTCACGATGCTATTAAACATTTATGCTGTTATGGCATGCAGTTAAATGCATGGTGATTTAATACTACTGAATGCTTCAACAGGAAAAGAAAAACATAGATAAGCAAACGGAAAATGCATGAAGAGATAACTAGAATAGCCTGTTAAGTAGATCTGTTGTTGTTGTTTTACTCAAGTCAAAACCACCATTTAGTGTCACGAGTTTTCCATCATATAAGAAAAGGAAAAGCAGTAAATCTACATATTTGACAAGCCTGAACTAGAGAATATTTTAGATGTTTTGCTTGATAAATGAGTAAATATAATCAATAAGCAGTAATAAAAACATGCTGCTAATGTTGCACCTTTGATCACAGCAGTGCTACATCTGTTGTGTAGGACTAGATGTTGATATCCCTTCTTGCACACATGAGACGCCTACTAAGACTCTGGGGGATGGTCAAGTGAGTGAGGGCATCCTCTGGGTTATCAAGTGGGCGCCTTCTGTCCTAAGTGTTTCGCTGATAGGCCCACGACACCTCCAGAGGGTTCAGCAGTGAAACCCAGCGACACAGGTTCACCCCCTAGATGCCATCTACTCACTTAAAGGCCCAGTTGGAGTCCTTTCTTTTTGTCCACAGCCACTGACTTCCCTTTTCAGCAGCTCTGGAGAGGTCCTTGATTGCCTGCTGGTGGTCCTTCCCGCGTACTCAGTAAGTCCACATTCTCCCGGAGAAGCCTGGATGATGAGGTGGCTACAAACCCTCTGCAGCCTGCTTCGACTGGTCGGACCCTCACCTACCAGCCTCACAGTTTTGCATCAGCGGCAAGCTCCATATACCTCAACTTCTTGCTCTCGCAGGCCTCCTCTACTGAGTTCTCCCAGGGCACTGTGAGCTCGATGATGTAAACAAGCCTAAGCGAAGCTGACCATAGCATCAGGTCTGGTCGCAGGTTGGGGGATGCGATCTCAGGTGGGAAGCAGAGCTTTTGGTCCAAGTCTACCAGCATATTCCAATCACACGCCCCTCTCAACTGCCCAGGATCTGGTCTCGAGGTGGCGAGACCGGCTTGACCATCACCCTCCCAGAGAAATGTTGTTTCGTGCCAGTGGGACGACGTGGGTGGAAGGGCATTGATACTACATAACATAATCTAAACCTGCTTTTCCCTTGGATGACCCATAACTTGCACTGTAACATTATTAGATCTTGCAGGGCAAAGGTTGTCAGCTTTTTCACTGCATTTTACAAACTGGTATGGATCACTCATATATGGTTCAGTCCGTGTCAGTTCAGACACAATTCAGGAAATATGTGGCTGCACTGTCTCAGATTTTGTTCAGTTTACTTATTTAACACCCAAAACTAAGTTAGGCAAAATATTTTGGCTGGATTTTGAAAATTGTTTACATTTTTTAGTAGGTCAATTTCACCCTAAAAAAAGGCAAAAGGACATTTACCATTAAATGCTTGCAGATCAGTCTAGTTTCTTTCTGCTCAAGTAATCCAGAGTCCTTTCCTCACGTGAGCTGGGGACACAGGTATCCTTTTTACTACAAGAGCATTAAGCAGAGAAATCACCTGCTGTCATTTCAGCTGCAATGAATCCTGGATCGAGTAATCCCTTCAGCCAACATGGTATGGTCGGCACAGACCCAGCTGTCAGCATGGTTAGAGGCTGGGTGTTCTGAGACTACGGAGCATGCAGTTAAGACAGAGCAGAGCCTATATGCAAACAGAATTCAGGAAAAATGTGGCTGCACCATTTTGTTTAGTACTTATTTGGGACCCAAGTTCGGCAAATTATCTTATCTGAATTTTGAGAACAGCATAAGTTTACATTTTTTTGCATTTCATTTTAACCCTTAAAAAACACCCTTGTATCAGGGAAGCCATTTAAAAGCTCAATATCTCCAGAAATATAACTCCAACAACCATGAAATTTATTGAGGACACAGACAAAATTGTTTCCAGCAGATCCAAATAATCAAAGACAAATTTTCCCCAGGTCTGAAAACACATGAATTTCTCAGAATTCAACTTTTTTAAAAAAAATAGAACTTAGTTTTGGGTCCCAAATAACAAAAGTAAACTCTGAGAGGGTAAAGCAACACCACTATTTGAAATAACATGTACCGACCCATTTTAATAAAATCACGAGGAACATTTTTATGCTTGTATCTCTGTTGTTCTTCATTATAAGATGTTGAAAAACACAAAGAAGTGAAATCGTGGCTACTGCTATGTGACTATATTTGTTGTAGTTGACATGTGATCACACAATCTGCTATCTGGTACAGTCCACGAGTACCAGGAGCTTGATTTAGTACCACTGCCTGAAAGGTACCAAAATTTCACTCCAGGGCAGAACACAGAGGAAACAAAGGCAGAACACAGGACAACAGCTACAAGACCAGGAGCTGGTCATTCCTATAGTAGTCTGACTCTCCGAGGTTTGGAAGCATGTATAAGCCACTGCTCATTTCAGCCGGCTGTGTCCTCGCTATCAGCATGTTAACCGTTTTCAGGAAGCAACAACATTCAAGGAGCTACCTACCACACTGGAAAGTTTTGCAGAGGATTTGGATTGAGCAGTAAGGCAGCCCTGTTAATATTTAATAATGTTCTACCAAATCACTTCCGCTTGTCACTTTGAGGAAAGACCAAGGACACAAACAGACCATTCTCTGCTGCAGAATGGTACGACTATGCAAGGCTACTTAGATAGCGGAAAAGGACTCAGTACTGACAGGCCATGTGCAGGAAAAACCAAAATAGGTCATTTTGATTTGATTTGTAGTGCAGATGCCTGCAATACATAGACACAGATCTACACAGATCTGTGAAACACATTTTCTGACACAATAGAAAGTACTGTAATGACAGCAACTTAGCATTTGTGTTGCCCGCAGCTGTCTCCGTGCTCATCCACAGGGATGTAAAGCCATTTTCTAAGAAAGAAGAAAACTGAAGCAACAGTGCCAGAGATATTATCTCTCTTCTTCTTCACATTCATGTTCCCGATTATTATTATGACACAATACATTTTGACCACCAACAGCTCAGAGAGATGTCTGTGAAGGCTCTCAGTCATCCAGGTCATGGTTATCCTCGTAGTTTCAATCGTAGCATCTGGACTTGGTTGAGTTAGCTCAAAGACGTTTCACCTCTCATCCAAGAGGCTTCATCAGTTCTAAACTGACTGGTTGGGAGTTTCAGATTTTATACTCTTCAGGATCCATTAACACTATTGAAACTCTAGTCTGCTGGGTGAGTGTTGCCCCTCCCTCATTATGCGAGTTGTTAGGTCCTTCCCTCTCACAATGGGGTTCGCAAGGGAGCTTTGTGGCCAGGTGTGAAAGGTGTCAATAAGGGTCAAGACAGATGGTTTGAGAGGGGGGGTAAAGGAAGCTATCTTTGTTAAACTAGAAAAACCTTCACTGAACAGAGGGGAGGCTTGAGACATCACCTCTCACCTGTGTACAATGCAGTTTTACATTCTTTACCCAGGGAGAACAGAAACCTTTCAAACCTGACCACAAAGTGCCCTAACGAACCCCATTGTGAAAGGGAAGGACCTAACGACCCTCATTGGCACCTTTCTCACCTGGCCACAAAAGGACATAACAAATCCCATTGTGAGAGGGAATGACCTAACGACTCACATAATGAGGGAGGGGCAACACTCACCCAGCAGACTGGAGTTTCAACAGTGTTAATGGATCCTGAAGAGTATAAAATCTGAAACTCCCAACCAGTCAGTTTAGAACTGATGAAGCCTCTTGGATGAGAGGTGAAATGTCTTTGAGCTAACTCAACCAAGTCCAGATGCTACGATTGAAACTACGAGTATAACAGCTCAGAGAGATTCTGGTGCGATACACCACTAACAGCTAATGTAGCCTCACGTTGCCTGCCTCAAACCGATACCGACTGACGCTGACTCAATTGACACAACCTGAAAACATCTACATGACCCGCAGCTCCCCCTGGAACCACAAAAGTCATTACACAATTGCACATATGTACAAATATGACTGTACTTCAATGCAGTACGGTCCAAAACAGACTTTGATGTGTGAAAGTGCAGTTTCACTTTAACTGTAATAAAAACATACGAGAGCAGACAGTCATGTTTCTGACTCACATTTTGGGGTCACAGAAGAAGACACATGTAGCTTCCCAGCACTGAAAGCCCCAATGCTGTGTTTGTCAATGGTGGAAAAGACTACCAGCCAAAATATGCTGTACTCTGTCCCGTAGTATATTATTTCACATCACTGTATACTTAACAGTCTGACAGTTGACAGGAGAATTTAGTGCACTCTGCATTCTCTCTATTCTTCAAACAACAGATTTGACACACATATTTAATCAATGCTGAAATCAATGTGTGTGTCCTTTACAAAAACATATTAATATCTGAACAATCAACTCATGCACAGTTGTTGTCTTCAAAAACTTCCTCCTTTAATGATTCCAGCTTTACGATCCAGTCCCATAAAGATAATACAATCTGTTTGTTGCATACATCTGAAGGCGCTCCATTCTGTACCAAACCATTTGTCTTTCACATCATTACTTCATCACTACCGCATTTTATTTCCTAATGCGGCAGAATTTGAGGAAATCAGCCCAACAGCAATAACTAAAGTTAATGATAGTGCTTGACCTACATTTTTATGTAACTCTCTGAGCTGCACAAGTGACAAATGGTATTGTGTTGACAGTTGAAGCTACACAATCTTGTATTTACTAACAAACAAAAAAACATCTTTACATCAGTTCTATTGCATTATTAATCTAATATCTATGTCATAGCTGCTGTTAATTATCTCAGGGCACACATTTACAGATTTAAAGCTAACTGAGTGCATGTTTGTATTCAGCTTGAGCCCTGTTGATCGGAGTGTTTATCTTAATATATGTTTTAACAGTTCAGTCTCTTGGAGGAACCATGTTGTTGGGCAACTTGAAGTCATTCGGTGCATCAACAGAATTTATCGTGAATTTATCTCAGCAAATTACACGGCAGTGTTTGACACAGGCATGTATTTTTAGCACAGCTGAGCTTTAATCAAGTGATTCCAGGTTAAATTAAAGGGCTGCTCAGTTTATTTTGACATCGCAGTGCAAAGAAACCGTGAGAGCGGACCGGATAAGTTACATTAACGTCTGCTCCGTCCGGGCTAACAGAACACGATAAAACGGCTAATTCAACCGTCGGGGCTAGCGACCGTAGTAGGGCCTTAAAACCGCAAGAATTAATGCTGGTTTAACTCCAATTCTGTCGGAAAACATTAACTATAAACGTGTCAAAAAACAGGCACAGTAACAAGCTGTCCGGGGCTGTAAAAACACCTCGTCTTAGTTGAGACCGTAGCTCCGGTAAACAGGCCTTGCTGCCGCTGCTAAGCTAACACTTGCGATGTTTGGGTGAGCATTAGCGCACGTTAAACACAATATACATAATGTAAATGTAAATAATGTTATAATTATTGACAAACAACATGTAACACGGTGATATTGTGCGCAAAACGATGGCGGTGCAACAAAACAACGCCGTGCAGCCTTACATAAACGGTGTAGCGTTAGAGGGCGAGCTTGCTCTACTGATCTACTGACCTAGTTTTGGAATAGCGCAAAGTTACGGTCAACCGGAGACAAACTGCCAGAAACGCCGCCGCTCTTCTCCCCTTTTTCTGGTAAATATCGACACCGCACACCCCCCCCATGCGTGGACACACAACCCGGTAATTGCTTTTGTGGTGTTTAATTACCT
>OMNN01000364.1:6265-18011 GCA_900302755.1 Chromis chromis | reverse complement strand
ACACATTTGCAGTCGGAGCCATCTAGCCGATCTGGAATGTGTGTGTGTGTGTGTGTGTGTGTGTGTGTGTGTGTGTGTGTGTGTGTGTGTGTGTGTGCGTATGTGTGTGTGTGTGTGTGTGTGTGTGTGTGTGTGTGTGTGTGTGTGAGAGAGAGAGAGAGAGGAAAAGAAGATAAAGGAAAGTAAGGGAGCAAAAATAGGGAGAATGAAAGAAAGGCACAGTCTATTAGATAGATTGATAGATATATAGATAGAATGTCATGGTGTGTGATGTGTGAGAGTTAGTTAGCTGCCGGCCACAGCTGCACACCAGCGCTCTCTGTCACTCTGCTCCTTTTTAAATCACCCAGCTGGCCTCTGCCCACTGAAGCAGGGCCGAACCTTTTCACGCTTCAGCCCACAGTGCTGCCCTGCGCTATTAACCCTTCGCTTAACCACACACTCTCTCTCTCTACCAACCGGCCCACTGTGACACAGTTTCTGACCTTTCTACCCGCAACACGCACCTCAGATGACGAGCTCTGAGGTCAGCGAGGGGGATTCAAACCTCTGACGCCTCCTCTGCTGCCCAGAAAACCTTATATGAGGTGTGACTAGAGTCTGCAGCTGCTTATATTCCACCCATTATATAGGAATTTATAATTGGATAACAAGACAACCAGATGTTGTCACCGCTATGGCAATATGCTCACAATGACAGTGCAAGAAAGTGAATATTTAGTATATTTGTGTAGTGTCAGTTTAGTGTATTAACACACTCATTTGCTCATTAGCATTAAATACAAAGTACAGCTGCAGCTGATGGGATTATCTTAAATTTTGAGGATATTTGTACATAAACCAGCATATTGGCTTCATTAACAATAATTTGTGTGTTGCAGTTGTACTGTATGCCTCTGCCAACCAATCAAGTTGCAGTTAACATTAATGTCTGTCCAGTCATATAATATATGTAGTGAAGATAGGATTTAATCAATGGTATTAAGTTTAATTTATGTGTGTCCAGTAAAGCTGATTCTGATACAGCACAGAGTTATAGTTATGATGATGACGCTTCTGAATGTTGCTGCAAAAATGCTACAAATTCCAAAAATGGATGCGTCCCACACATCTTCAATCTGTACAATCAGAACAGTTTCAAGGTGAGCACCCAAGATTAGTGTCACCAACTCAGTGTCCCACCAAATGTGAAATATGGTTGCAATATGCCCTTCTGTGAGTTATAGTGTTGAAAAGTGTTTTAGCGGAACATTATGATGTCACTGTGAAGTGGACCTTTGCCCCTTTTGGATTAAAACTGTCACCACTTGATCATTTTATCCTCTTAGACATGTGTGGGGAAATTTTGTTACAGTTATTACCAAAATCTAGTCAGTTCATCCTTGAGTCCAAGTGGAAGTTTGTGTCGGATATAAATGAAATTCCCTCCAGGCATTCTTCAGATATTGCATTCACAAGACTGGGAAACACCTGAAAACATAATACTTCTGGCCGGCAACGAGGCGTAAATATTTGAGCGGATGACGGTGTTGGATAAAAAGTTAGAGGCCGGTAAAAGTTAAAAATTCACCGAGGAGGGAATGAATACCAGTACCAGTTTCCACTGCAATTTTTAATAGCTGCTGAGATGTTTTAGTCTGCAAAACAATAGAGGACAGACAGACTGACTCTGCCATCCATATAATATAAACACAATAAACATTGTTGGTTTCTCTTGTCCCAAAAAATCAGTAAAATAGAAACAGAAGTCACAAATATACAGCCTACCTGCTGATACTGAACACAGTTACCAGTGCAGTTCTGTCCTCTGGGGTCTCTGGCCCAGCTGCGAGCACATGTCAAGTCCATCCTGCAGGCGTCAAACCTGAAGAAACATATGCACATTTTTAAAAAATCTGAAATGGCAAAACATCAAACTTCTATTCTGCTTTTTGAATAATTTCTCCCCTGGATATTTTTTATCATCTGAATATTTCTCTGTTTGGGGAAATAAGCTTAATTCGTCTCCTGCAAATAGGAGGATGAGACTGAATGAACTCCTATGTCTGTATGAAGCTACAGCTATCAGCAGGTTAGCATAGCTTAGCATTAAGAATGAAAATAGACAGAACCTACAAGAGGCACCTGCTAAGCTCACTGATCAACACGTTATATCTTGCGCGTGTTATCTACATCAAACTAGTGCAAAAATGAACAGGGTTATGTGACATTATGAGGTTCTGCACAGACTCTGTGCACAGTAACTTCTTAGAGTCTTGCAGGCAACATGACTCCATAAGGTGTTGTTTTTACATTTCAAAATCTGTATAGTTTGAGCTTAGAGGTGCTGGTAGGTGGATTTTGTTTCATTTGAACAAAGTCAGCCAAGCTGTTTCCAGTCTTGGTGCCAGGCTGCTGGCGGTAACTTCATGTGAAAACTGTACAAATATGATAGTGGTAGGAGTTAAATTGGGTTTTGTGAGAACAGGGAGCCCTTGTCCAATAAGGTCAGGGTCACTGACTAAACTGCAGGCAGTAGGAAGTAGTTCTGGGGTGACAATAGCAGAGATGTTATGGTGCATACAGCATGGACAGAAATGCCTTCAAGCAGCGAGTCCCCCAGTTTGATTTTCAGCTGTTCCAGAGTCTTACTGCATTTCAGTCTTTCTGTCTACTTTCACTGTTTAAAGGCGATAATGTCAAAAAATAATCTTAAAATAGCTCTGTTTCTGGAAAGAGTGAGTGTCAGCCTGCAGCGCTGAAAAATTAAGGCAATACCCAAGTACCAAAAACTGCAGTTCCTCAAGTGCCCACTTGAGCCTGGCTTCATAAGCGAGTCAATTCCCATAGAAGCTAATGTTAAAATGTTCAACTTTACAGTGGAAATAAACATGTTTATGGCCTGGTATAAAATATAGTTTTCATTTAACTCACGTGTTTGAAATGTATAAAGGCCTAAAGTTATGCATAATTAGGGGCGTGGCCGCTTTGCATGACAGGTGGATACCATCATAGGACAGTCCATGGTCCGCCTCAGCTCCACTCATGCTCCACCTCTTTGCTTGTTTTTGGATTAGCTGGTAGTTAGAATGAGTCAGGCGCTGCCAAGATTTCGATGGCTGGAGCACCACACTGAGCTTCAAAACTGCTCTTCAGGAAACCCATGGTTGACCTTATGTAGTATTTCTTTATATACAGTAAAAGGATGTTGCAAACTAGAAAACTAAACTCACTTCGTCTATTGGTCAAAACTGTGAGTCGGAGTCAGATTAAATTAAATCCTTCTAAATATCTATATTATAGTGTATAAATATTATATCCATAAATTGATAACATTTAAAAAATATATATTTTAGTCTTGTAATTTCTATTTCTTTCAGTAATTTGGATGAAGCAACATTTTAAATTAGGAAAAAGAACCTCCATGAAGCTCAGTACAGTCTCAAAGGACAATAACACAACACCCCAAAACACACAGGCCTATTCTCAGACACCCTGCAGTTGAAGACCACTATTTTTATTTTCTGTTTCTTGAACAGATATAATTATATTTGCATTTAATTAATGGTTTGGGGAACACCGACATTCCTGCATACATAAAATACACATACCTCTGCTGTGACCCAACTACAGGATGTACAATAACTTATGGGCTCAGTATAATAAAGTGTACTTTCATTTTTTGGCTGACTTTCTGTTGCCCTATGCTTTCTTACTTACCTCAGGGATTAAATCTGTTCATGCTTGCAGAAATGCCACTAGTGCAAATATTATTGCATTTAATCAGAAACTTAATGTAAATTCCCTGTAATAATCCACTTGATATACCAGGAAAAATTATTATGTTTCTCCAGGGGAAACTACATTTGTGCTTTTACTGAAAATAAACAAATGCCTGATTCATCCTGAGCATGACGGCTTTGTTGAAACTGTGAGTCTGTGCACAACAGCTTAGGTGTTTGCTTTTAGAAAGGCATTTATGTTAATAAAGCTATGTAGCATCACAATGACACATCAGAAGATATCAATAATTAATAAAGTTATCTCTGCTGCTACTCCTGTGTTTAAAGTGCACAGCTCCTCTCTCTCAGGGTGGATGCTGCTGCTGTGTGATGCATCTGCCTGATAAAGTCAAAGCAAAGAAGGCGACATTCTACATTCAGCGTGAGACGGAGTCTGACAGCAATTTTCTGGATTTGTATGTGAGTTGGTGATGCTGTGATACTGAAGGAGATGGAGGTGAGCACCAACAAGATGTCAGGAGAATAGTATCAATCTTCTCATCTAACTCTTGACAGGAAACCAAAAAAGCCTATTTCTATAACTAATCTTTCAAATATAGATGTTATACCGTAACATAAATTCATGCACTTTGCATTTAATGACAGTTTACAAGGCAATTTTATATATTGTTTCATGGACACGAGCACAAAGGTTTGACCTCTGGAAGTTAAAAATCTCTGTTTATGTGTTGATTTTCAGTGTTATCTCATCTTTTGAACACGGCAACCATGAAATGAAGCTGGGTGTCTATGCACACAGCATGGGATCCACTGTCACATGCATGTGCAGAATTCTTTACAAGAAAAGACCCCAATATGTGCAGCCTTGGTTTTACCTGTGTCATTCAGTCTTTGTTTATTGGACACTCTTGTCTGAGCACACTATGTTGCTGTAGTACAAGATAGTAATCTCTCCCTTGACAACCTAATATGTGCAGAGGGACAGACACTGATTTTGATTTAGGTTTTCTTGGCAGTGTGTTTGGCAGCCTCACCAATCACGGCAGAAGCTGTGGCACAGCGGCACAGCCTGGATGTAGGAGCGGCGGTGAGGATGAGGCCAGCGAGCAGCATCAGGGGAGCAGCGGTAAAAACAGGACACACGCTTCAGGAAGCCTTCACACCTGAGGAGACAGACAGAGTCAGCTCGTACTAACATGATGTTTAGTGAAGTCTGCATTTAAACTCTCACTGACCCTGACTCAGAGCATCCGGTCAAGAAAATAAAGAAAAACAAAGATGTAGAGATTCAGTAGTTGACTATTTAACTGCGCCTTTTCCTTTAGCATGCATATCCAGCTTTTGTTAATGCTACTTTAGTTTCAGTTTGACTCCATTGTTTGTTGTTGTTGTTAATGAGCTGGTGGCCTCTTTGTGCCGCCACCGTTTTTCTACCCACTTTTCTGTAATTCACCACCGAGGTACCTTTTGTTATTTGACAGGAACTAATGTACTGTGTCTTCATTGGACCCACTGACCAATGAAATTGTGTGTTGTTTATTCCACAGACCCTTTCTGTAAGAGATTTCAAGGTGATACGGCCTAACAGGAACCTTGGAACAAACACATTGTTATATTAACTGAGAAGAAGTCTTGCACTGAAGCTACTTCAACCAGGGTGTTTGGGTCATGTGGGAGCAGTGGAAATAAACACACCACTGACAGATTCAAATGTATCATTTTCAATTGACATGATGAATTTAAGTCCAGTAATAACTCTCTTTTAGCTCTGTGTTTGGTCTCCACCAGCTCCACAGCTAGCCGCTACTATTGTCCGTTAAAGGTTTGATGCTAAGTAGTGGGGAAGCCTGAAAATTTTCATAGGGTGGTCATTCCTTACACTGGTCCAATGTCCATTTTTTTCAGTAAAACACTGTAGGCCAAATAATCATTTTTGGATTATTTCTTTGGTCACTTATGCTTATCATGTGCTTATGCAGTCAAGACTATTATGTAGAAGCATATGACAATTCATGTACAGTATAAACTGATTAAAAATCAGACACTTATGTCAAATGTGTCCCTGTTCTGCTCAGGACACCAACCTAGTTGAGACATCACACTGTGTCCATCCAGCCTTGCAGTTTCTTTCCTTTGGCTGCAGGTTCTGGGTCAGTCATCATTGTTCAGCAGTTTGTTTACAGAGATCTTCGTAGTAGGACTCATCCCTACAGTCTTTAAGAGTCTTTACAAGAGCTTTAACTAAATCCACAGCTAAACCTAAACCATACACACTTTCACTGATAAAAAACATCTACAGAGTCTTTAATTTTAATAGAAACAGATGATTTGTGCTGTTAATATCATATCTATATGGGAACATTGGATGTAGAGAAATGTTTCAGCTCAAAATGGCTCTGCTTGAAAAATAGTAGGTATTGGATATTACTCCAGTTTTACGAGTGCGTGTGTGTAATCCTCTTCACTAGTGCGTCACCATTGGTTGTGTTGGGTGGCCACACTTAAATCTGCAGCGGCCGTAGCCACCCCTACACTACGCTCCTCTGGGCAGGCAGTGGGAAAGTTGTTTTTTTAGATATTTTTCCCTAAAACGCAGCAGCTTGATGCAGTTGAAAATATTGCTGAGATTAGGAATAGTGAACCAACACAGCAACGTTTGTGGCCATTAAGAGAAAACATTAAACTAGGCTATAAAGCTCCACAGAGCTGAGATGAACTGCAGAGTGATACTTCTCTGTAAGTTTGTGAACCAGCATAAAGTGAAAGTTGGATGGGTGAGACTTACTCAGGGCTCAGACGCCCACACTTGTCCCAGGGTTCATTCTTATTGCTGGCAGATGGAACATATGAGATGTCCTGGATGTGTTCTTCTGTGCAGCAGCTATCTGTCATCAGCAAGGACAAGATACATTTCAGCCAGCTGTCTGTCATCGCATGTAGTGTGATATATTCACAACAGGTTTTCTTTGCACTATTAAACATATAGTCTAAACTGGAAAAATTGTGAAAATAATGGCAAATATCTGTAAAATAATTAAGTTTTTAGCCGATTAAAATATAGTAAAACAGTGTAATTTTATAGTCACACATTAATAATCTTTTTTTAAAGAAATGCTATTTGTAAAAAACATGGATTTTTGATTTAGACATTATGTACAGTTTTGGAATTTTCTTTTTTTTTTTTACAGTCAACATGAAAATTAACATTTTTTTAAAAGGTGATTGTACTAGTTTTTATAGTGTACTGTTTTAAATCCTTAATATACATAATTTTTCTTTCAAATATGGGCAATTATGTATAAAATAAAAAAAACTATATATTTTTACTGATTTAAATACAGTAAAAATAGTAAAAATGTAATGGTTTAAATTTTTAAAAGAATTAATTACCATTTATAAAATTACATATTTTTGATGTGGACATTATTTACAGTTTTGCCTGTTTTTTGTGGTTTACATTTAAATGTATGGTTTTTATGTCTGTGGGTTTACTAGTTATTATCTGTTTTTTTTTTTTAAATGGTGAACTGTGAAATTGCACACAAAAAATGCAGTTACAATTTTAAAAAAAATATTTATTTACTTTTACATATTTTTGATGCAGTTATTTACGGTTGTGGCTCTTTTTTGGCAACTCAACATGTAAATGAATCTTTTTTGGGGGGGAGTTTTTCCCATTTTTATTGATAGAGAGAGACAGGGTGAAAGGGGGTATAGAGGAGAGTGACCTGCAGCAAAGGGTCTTGTCTTGAGCCGGAATCGAACTCATGACCGTTGCTGGCGACCTGCGCCCACATGGTAACGCCTTAACTCAGCGAGCTATAGGCTACAGCGCCCGTAAATTAATATTTTTTCCTATGATTTTACTATATATTATCTGTCATTTATGAAAACAAGGGAGATCTACAAAAACAAACAGTTTAAAAAATTGATGTGGACAATATTATTGTCCAATTATTATCAAGAAAACCTTTTTTACAGATGTTTGATGTAAGTTATTTACAGCTTTAGCCTGTTTTTTATAGTTAATGCATAAATGAATACTTTTTTCTCTGTGATCTTACTAGTTACTGTCTCTAATTTTACAAAACAGGGAATCTGTAAAATTGTTTTTAAAAAATGCAGTTACAACTGTTCATTTTTTACAGTGCAGTCACTCACTGTCAGCATACAGTCCACACTCCGTCAGGTGCGGCTCTGGACTGGGCGTGGCCTTGTGCTTGCCGTCTTGAAGACACACCCCCTCAGAGAGGGTTCCACCAATCAGAGCAGCCGCCAGATAAAGGCAAACGAAGAGCAGAGGGGGAGAGGAGACGCCCATCTCTGAGGACACAAGCAGAGAAAAGTTCAGCACACTGGACAGCGGCAGAGGAAATTAAACCTGAAGAAAAAGATAATGCGCGTAATGACAATGACCGCGGTGAATACAAATGATCTCCCCAAAAGATCAAACCCAATCAGAGCTGCTTTCATGCCTCCTAGAGTCAATCATCATGGGATACACTGAGAGTGAGTGAGACATTCAACACAGCCTGTTCAGCTCTGCGTGTGGTGACCCAGTAGACAGGTTGAACCTAATTAGCTGGGACGGACGGAGGCACCGCGCTCAGATGGATGACATGCGTAGTCGTTTAATCTGACAAGCGGCTGGCCGATGTGTAGCCTACATAACACGAATTAAACAAATCTGCTGGACGTGGCCGAGTGGCCCTGAACAGCTCCGGTGTGGCCCTGATTTTACACAACATGGACACAGAATACACCTAAACAAATAAAAAAGGTGTTAAAATATGGAAATTTGCACAATAATTTACTTTAACTTACAGCTTTTGACCAATAATATGTAAACAAAAAAAGGTTGTAGGCTACACACAAGGAATTTATAGTTTCACAACAATATCCCATAAATAAAATGATCAGCTGGACTTGACTGGAATTAAATTTTTCAATTTTACGCACTGAATCACAACATTGTACCCATGGCGTACAATGCTGTAGTAAACAACACTGACTAATTTATAGGGAATATAAATATAGAAAATTTATAAGATAATAACCTATTAAAAAGCTGCAAGTTAAACATTTAAAAGCCAGTTATAAGGAGGAAGGATCTGTTTTCACATTAGTGAGTTTATCAAAGTCAGGTATTTTACGCATCTGCTGTTGTAGAGTAGCATTTTAAATCTGTTAAATATGTAGATTTTTTATGATAATATACGAGTTATTTCTTAATTCTGCATTTTATCTGAAGATTAAACCTGTCGAATCTGCTTCTCTCTACCTGTCGGTGGAGTGAATGCTGCTCGGTCCGGATTAGTTTCCTCTGTTGCGTCCCTGTTGGTGCGTATTTTCTCTCCGTGTCTCCCACGGTGTGTGCTGCTGTGGATCCGGCGGGTTGTTGTGCGGTGCTCGGTGCTCTCCGGTCCTCCTCCTTCTGTCTCCGTGTGCTGGCTGTGATCTCTGCTGCCCGGGGGCCACCGCTCGCCACTTTGTCACCGGTTTATGTGAAGGACATTTCAGTCCCTTCCACCAGGCGAACTCACCCCCTCCCTCTGCCCCATGCTGGGAAGTCCTCTCTCTCTGCCTCCCTCCCTCTCTTGCACGCACACACACAGAGAAAAGACTCCCTCCTTGTTAATCTCCCAATAGGATGTTTACCAAATCCTCCTTGTTGACAGCTTTCCTTCAATCCCTCCAAGTAATGCTGTGCGTAGAAACACTGAAAAATCACATTTCTCTAATTGATTTCAGTGCAAAAAAAATAAAAATAAAACTCCCATCAGGGATACCTTGCCCTTCATTTTCAGAGAGGCTCAGTCACAGGTGGTGCTGAGTCACACCTGTCCTCCCCCAGCTCTCCCCTATCCACATACACACATACTCACACACTGAGGTCAGGGCTTTTTCCAGATGACAGGGTTAGAGGAGGATATAGCTGAGATTTAATACTGTATGATATGCTGAGGACAGAGAACACAAATCTCTCCGGAACAAAACAGCATGAACTCACCGGGAAGCTGCTGCGGGTTGCAAAACCCCGTCTGGTATAAAGACAGTTCAGTTTTTTTTTTCTTTCTGAATGGATACACTTGGGTCACCCTAACATGACAGTATTACATCATCCCATTTGGTGGCAAACAGTTCAGCCATTTGCTCCATGACAGCCCTAAAGTACCTTATCTGAACTGGGTTACGTGGGCACAGAAGTTGTTTGCCCACTGTGTGTATTATTGCTCCTGGCTTTTAATCTCACCTCCCCTTGGACCTGGTGTGCCAACCTAATCCCTGACTGGGTGCGTCTCTCTCTCTCTCTCCCTCCGAGTGCCCTCCTGAGGCTTTTGGCCACATAAGAGCAGATGGAGAGTGTCTTGTGGCCTAGATACATCCGCCTAAAACCAAGGCTGTAAAATTGGTGACATGCCTCAGACATGATTGGTTTTGGCAACAAAACCATGAAGGGACAGGAAGCGACCAGACAGATTGGCCATCAAATAAACACACAGCTTGAGTGCAGATGAAAAAGTCTCAGAGGAGAATCAAGTAAGATACGAACTGTACGAGCTGGAGGAGGAAATGAGGGCTCGCTCGGGCCCTGTTGTCCACCAGACTGTTTCATAACAGCTGAGGGTCATCGCCTCAGAGCACTTTATTTCTGGGGGTGAGAGCACAGGAGCGGGAGGCAGACAAACAGCTCTTCATCTGGTAATTAGAGGAGGAATAACGATATCCTTTGTGCAAGAGCTATTCAGGGAACAGAGAGAGGGAGGACAAAGCAGGCCATCGCTGCTCTCTGTGTACCCTTGTTGTCGTTCTCATTGAACAGGTTTGGGTTGCTGCCTGTGTTTGAGCCTTCGGCTGGCCCTCAGCTGGCAAGCAGTGTCACTCATTCCTGTCGACTCACTAACACTCATTTCCATCATTTAGAGTTACTTTGATTTGTTCCACTGACCTATTTCTCCAGGATGACACAGACTCTAACCAATGTCGCAGGTCCAAGACATTTGACAATAAAAGGAAAGAAGTGCAGAAGCAATCTGCTGTAGATTCAGTAATGCAAGTGTGTACTGAAATGATTTTTAAACTAGTACTAACCTCAGAGGTACAGTTTTTATTTTGCAAAAACTCACTTGGACAAAGAAGAAAGCTTTTGGTCATCAGTCCTGTGGTGGATGAGATGAAAATGGAGTTGTTTAGACACAGTAACATGACTTTTATTTGACAAATGAAAGGAAAAATAATTAACCCCAAGAGCCCCATCCCCACAGTCAAACATGGAGGTGAGAACGTGATGCTTGGGGGTGTTTTTCAGTCAATGAGCCAGACAACCTTGTCAGAGTAAACAGCATCATGCGAAAGAGGACGACATGAAGATTTAGGTGGAAAACATTAGGCATCAGGCATTCTGCAGAAAAACTCATCCTTGGGCAGCTTTGTACCTTCCAACAAGACGATGATCTGAAACACACAGACAAAGTAGTTAAGACATTAACAGAAAACAATATCAACATGTTGGAGCAGCCCAGTCAGAGTCCAGACCTGAATCCATCAAGAATCTGTGGAAGGAACTGAAGACCAGAGTGATGGAAGGAAGCCCTGGAACCTGGAATCATCAGAGGAGTGGAACAAAATCACAATGGAGACAAAAAAGAAAGACTGTTAGCAGCTATAAGAACCGTTTGATTGATGTGGTGGAAAATAAATTATTTGCTACTGATTTCTGAGAAAGGGTATGAAAGACTTAGACTATGGCATTTTTAGTGAAAATGTCAAAATATGTATAATTAACATCTCTAACACAATGTCTGTGTCTTTTGCCACTTTTTGATATAATATCCAGCCAGAGGAAACCTACTGGTCAAATAAAGATTCACTATGAATCCAAATTTTGGAACAGGTATGAAAAAGTTAAATAAATGAAAATGAATCCACATATTTGTGTTAAGCAGTCAAATAAACAGCCAAATGTTATGACAGACTGCTGTGATGCTGTTTCGATAGTAAATTTTGAATTGCCAGTGTGAGTC
>OMNN01000362.1:0-20800 GCA_900302755.1 Chromis chromis | reverse complement strand
AAATTTAAGTTTAGATGATTAAAGTGTATTATTAATATCTTTACTATTATTATTCTTACGATTATTACTGTTACTACTACTTACTATTATTATTACTTTAACAACACCCCTGAAACAATCCCCCTAACTGTATTCCTCTTGAAAGAAAGAAGTTGTGTTTCTTTCAAGATGAATACAGTTTTTACCCTCCAGTCTTTAGTTGTTCTGTCTCAAAGGTTTGGACAAAGCTTTGCCCAAAGTGCAGAAGAAGCCACAGATGACTGAGCGCTTCTTACTTAAGTGATATTTGATGGAAGCAGCGATGCAGGTGGAGATTTGCGGTGTCTGCTGCCCTAGATGAACCTAGACGTGCTGTATGCCGCCCCACTGCTTAACCAGATCCTTAAAGATGCTTTTGTGCAGCTCCTGGAATCTGTCTGACATCTGTTGATGTCTTCGTCCTGCAGCTGACCTTCTTCCACCTGCCACTTAAAGCTGATGTTCAGGTCTTTATATGAGTGACACAGCTTTGCTTTCCTAAAGGCCCTGGCGACACTCCGGTTGACCACCAAGGCTACGTAGGCTTTGTTGAGATTCTCTGGTGTTTCTATAACCGTCTCCGGTGTCAGTGGAACCTCCACCCAAAGTGCAAACAGCCCCACATTGGTGCACCGAGGAGACTGCAGGGACTCTGAGTCCATTAAAGCCAGCACCTGTCTGCTGTGCAGCTCCGTCTGGGTGGTCAACCACCAGCGCACTAGAGCCAGCAACAGAACCCCTCTGTACCTGATGTCCACGTACAGATCGTCGCTGGTGCACAGCTGTGCAGGGATGATCTGCATAACTCTGGTACAGGAGGTCTGTCAGCGTCTTGGTAAAATGCAGCGTCTTACCTTTGGGGATGTTCAGATAACAAACCTCCTCCCCATCATCTGTATCTTCGTGGATTTCCAGCAAAGTCCACAGCTTCCACGATGGCCTGCACAGACTCTTTGCAAACTGTTTAGCAAAGAAGGTTTTCACCTTCCCTGCGAGTCCTTTCAGGGACAGTTTATTAGTGCCCTGTTCCACTGATGGAGGGTTTTCCACAGTCGACAGTTGGGCCTCGATGATTGAGGAGACGTGTGAAGAGATCTTCTCCGTCTCCTCAGTAATATGATTCTCCATTTCCTCATAGCTGTCAGGCATCAGGTTCTCAGTGAACGGCTCAGTGATTTCATCCACCACCTTCCTGATGATGCTCCGGACCACTTTCTTTGAGGTTGTGCCCATCGGTGGAGTTCAGAGAACTGAGATCCCATCTCAGACTCTCCACACTATTTACGCTTTTTACGCTGTTCACTGACGACCGTGTGGAGATTTTGTTGGATTTTCTGCTGTCGCTCCTTCGACTGGTCCCACTCAGTTTTTCTATGGAACCTTTGATCATGTTAACGGCCACATTCACCATCTTGTTCAGCCATTTTTTAAGATTTAACGCTCTCCATCACCTCCTTCACCATCAGGTCCTTCAGCTTCTCTGTGCTGTCACTGTTGAACTGATCCTGCAGCTCCAAAGCCTCCCCAAAGCTCTGAGGAAGAACGTCAGCTATGGCTGCCAACACTTGTTCCTCAGATATCTGGATCAGATGTCTGCGTGCTTTCCAGGTAGTTTAAAATCGAATTGGCGTAGAGGTCGATAATTTCCAGCAGCAGTTCTGCCAAAAGGACTTTGGTTGGGAGGTCAGACTTCCCTGAAGTCAGCAGCTCCAACTGCTCGGATCGAATTTCTCCAAAGATGGAGTTGATCAGTGGACGGAAGGTTTCCACTGTGACCATTTCAGTGTCTGGTTCCTGGAAGTTTCTCTTTGAGGCCATTTTCTCTGTTAGTGGTTCTGTTCTTGAGAGATTCTTCTTGTCTTCACAGTGAAAGTTTGTGGACCAACGACTGACTCTTCTGAGACTTTGAAATGTAAATGAAAACAGTTATTTTAGAGATTTTTATTGTGATAAAAGAGCAAATTAAAAAAAAAATCTACAATGGAAAAAATTACTACAGCACATCAGTCCAGTTCTTACTCATTTGCACTTGCTGCCAGTTAAATAGAGAATTTAGTTTGACGTTTACTATTTGTTTATAAAGCTCTTAATGGTTTAGCTCCTTTGCTTTAATTTCTTCCTGAAGCTGCCCTGATCTTTTTCTTTTATCACTCTGCTGTGTTGTATTGATCGGTTCCCCGATTTAACTCAGTTTTCTGTTTTACCATTTTGTTATTGTAGTTCATCCTCTTTTTTTATTTTTTTATTCTTGCCTTCCTGTTTACATGATAATCTTCACGTGTGTTAATCCTTCCCGTCATTTTCTCCATGCAGTTTTATTTCCTACTGCGTGTTACTAGTGTCTTCTCCCTCCTCTAGTTTCTCTCTGTCTTCTCTTGCTGTACCTCTCTACAGGTATTTCTGGTTCTGGAGCGGCAAGATACAGCATTTATAGTTGATTTAAAAAAAACAAAAAAACAACTTCATATATAAGATGTGACTTGAGTGCCATCCACTGGACTTGTTGTCTGTTTGTTTCTGCCATCATGTTCCTTCACCCTGTCTGGTCGAGGCAGGTGTCCACCCTTCCCTAACCTGGTTCTGCTGGAGACTTCCTCCTGTTAAAAGGGAGTTGTTCTTTGACTATTTGACTAAGGAAAAATAAAATAACATGAAAATAATATAGAATATAACAAACAAGCAAAATATGTAAAATACTAAATTAGACATATAAAAATAAAAACAAAGCTTGCTTATATGAAATCCTTGTTGGGTTTTCATGTATATTTTTGTAGACCAATAACTTAGACCAAAAATCCATAATCTGGAACACCCTGCTTGAGGATCTCAGACAGACAAACTTGGTGCCCTCTTTTGAATCACTTCTTAAAACTCACTTTTATCGATTGGCCTTTTCTTAACTGCTGCTTTTATTTATATACAATTTTACTGTGTTCTTATGGGATCCTACTGTTTCATTTTTATTGTTTTATCCCTTTTTTTTATTTTTTATTTTTTTTTACTGCCAATCACTTTCTGTGTGTTTTGAAATACAGTTTCATATATACAATATATTCAATATATTGAATATTATTATTATTATACTGTGGGTGTCGGCATTCATCTACATTTGTATTTTATATAATTTTTGTAGGGTTTTAATACTTAATATTTAAATTACTCCAAATAATAGGGTCTGAACCTCAATATTTAAACTTGTTAGGTTAATTCCTAATTCTTACTAGAAAGCTCTTTGGCACAAGGGCTGTTGTTTAAATATTCTGTATTAATAATAACGGTGACTTTAGTAAATAAAACCCATAAAGAGCTCCCTCAGAGCAGTGATGTGTTCTGTTCCAGGCTGTTGTAATGTCGCCCTCCAGCACCGAGGGGGTGTTGCCTCCAAGTAGCCATATTGAGAGGAGCCAGTCCCTGCGTAATGTGGAGAGCAGGTCTGGCTGAACGCAGATAATTCCTGCGCACAGACACTTGTGACGATGGCGGCCAGTGAGGTGGATGTTTTCGCAGTAAGTACGATGATCCAACCGTCTGCGGGCTTGTAGTGGCTGATGATGTGGCGTCTTTAGAGGAGTAGAAATGGGGAATTAAGGGCGACATGCGATCATTCAGGTGTGTATGTAAGAGCAAGGTGATGTGTGGAGAATGCAGCAGGAGGGCTGCGGTCATGACAAAGGCTTGTTATGTGTAATGAATCGGGATGAGAGCGAGCAGGAAAAAAGAGAAACTGCATCGTTGGTTCATTCTGGTGAGTCAGTCTTTGGAGACATGGAGGATAGAGAAACGCACTTCAGCATCCAGCATGAAACGGCACGGAGCCTGCGCATCAACACTTCCCTGTTTACCGTGTCAGCACCTCTGACAGGTGTCCTGAGTCCACAGAGGAGAGTTTGAATGAAACACAGGACAGCAGGCAGCGATGACTGACTTAAGAGGATAAACATAAGTAGTCATCTTGGTTGTAAGTGCTGGCTGTAGTGGCTGCTCAACATTCAGCTTTGCTCAGCGAGAATTTAAGTATGTGTCAGGCCACGCGTGCAATTTGTGGCGATGTGTTCATTAAATATCCATCCCAGCTTCACAGCACATGTGTTCAGCTTCCTGTGTACAGGTTGCATTGTGAGACTTTGTTGAGTTGATGTGTGTTTGTCTAACTGAGGAGGGGGGTTGTGGGTACCAGGGCAGCCAGCAGCTTGGATATCCTCCCACACTGTGAAATAACATCCAGATAAAGAGCTCTTTGTGTGTTTATGTGTGTGAGTGTGTGTGAAAGAGCGGCAGAAACGGATGATTGTTGTATTGAACACATCCTGGTCCTCATGTTGAGGCTTTTACAAGATGCCAGGGTCCCAGGGTGAATCCGGTAAAGGAGGAACGACCTCACAGCATGGCAGCTTATCAAGGCTGCCAGGGCAACATATATTCTATACTGGACAAAAATGTAAACGCAGCATGCAACATCTTATTAAATTCTATCCTTTCTTTTTTAAAGTAGGGGAATAACTATTTGTTGTTCCAATATATGGCATCTCTACAACAGGATGGACTTCATGAAACAACCAAGTATGCCCCATATTAAGAATGAGTATGCCGGACAAATTTAGAGTGAGTATTACCACCGTTTGCATCATGTAGAGTTTGAGGTTGTCAATGCCGCTTGTTGAATGTTGTCCCACTGTTTCGAAGGGCTAGGTGAAGTTGGCAGACATTTTTGGGAATGTTTTCCATCCAGAGAATCACATAGATATTTGATGGGTGAATGTTTGTATGGGAGGACTGGAACAGTTTCAGCTGCTGTGTTGTCTTGTTAAAATGTCAAGTGATGGCCGTGAGTAAACGGGATAACCATGGGTGTTATTATTTCAACTTGATATTGTTGGGAATTGAGACAGCCATCGATGAAATGCAGATGTCTCCAGATCACTCCTTCACCTGCTTGGACAACTCTGTGTGGTGTTGACATAGTTGACCTTTTACGTGCCGAAGGTGATGTCTGCCATCTGCTCTGTACAGCTAAAAATTTGATCCTTCAGTGAAAAGGAGCGTCCTCCATCTTGCTAGCATCCAACAAACATGAGTAGTTGCCCACTGGAGGAGGTTGCGATGCTGTTCTGCTGCTCAATCAAGGCATTGGTGTGGACGATGAGATCGCAAACCAGCTTTCCTCTGGCCGTTCCTCACAGTTTAAAGACCAACAGGAGAGATGTGACGATCCTGGGCTCAGGTGGTGGTACGGGGTTTGCAGTCATGTGGCAGAATGTCTCTTGTACCATGCTGTATGATTTCTTACATGACAAATAGTGAGGTTCATTCAAGTGTGTTCTGGCGCTAAGTGGCATGCCAGTATTCAGCATGCTAACAGCCCGTTCTCGAATTTCTCTTGTCACCTGTGACATTTGACTAAAGCTGCATTTTAAGGTAGACTTTCATAGTCACTGTTCAAATGAGTGTCTGCGTGCTGGTTACACTATCTGATCATTCTCATTTAGAGCCACACCTGACTAGGATGTTGATGAACTCAATGATTGAGAATTTGTCACCAGTTGGCTAAATGTAACCCTTTTTCTAAGCAAAACAATAGAAAACAGATCTGTAACTTTTTCTCTAACTCCAAAAAGAAGACCGTTTACATTCTGCATTAATATCTTTGTACAATGTGTATAGTTAGCACTAACACATACAGACTCAATGTATTTTTAAGAATATATCAATGAATTGAAGTGAGTTCAAACTGTTTTGTTTTAGCTTGGGTCTCAGTCTACAAACATGAAAAAGTAGTCCTAAATCAGCTAATCAATGGGCAGGTCCACAGAAAAATAAACTATTTTGTTACACAAACTAATTGTTAAATCATTTATCAAGCAAAAGTTGCAATCAGTAATGAAAATAACCAACTTTTAAATAAAGCTCTACTGAACTATACTGTTTGCAGTGCTACAGTTCCCAACCAATTACTGTTATACTCAGCACTCATCCAAAAACTCCATAATACAGACCTAGAACACACAATTTGACATCAGCGGTGCATAATTCAAGTGATTCTCTCGCGTGTCTGTACTGGAGGAATTTGGCTGGTGATATTCAGGCAGAACCTTTTTATAGATCGGACTATTCAGTGTGGAAAGTGGAAGAGAGAGAGAGATGACCTCATTTGCAAAGAATGCTTCAAAGTTTGACAGCTGAAAGTAGAGATGGAAGTTTTTGACCTCATAGGATATTTACCGGTATAAGGTGAAGAGCAAGTTATTCTTTGTCCTGCCTGTTTCCAAATACTTTAGAATGAAGAAAAGCGAAACCTGGAGCTCGGAGGCCATGTGGGGTTCGACAGTCTTCCAGATCAGCTGGTCAGCAAATCAGTTGCTCAGGGATTCTGCTTCAACATCCTCTGTGTCGGTATGTCTGAACACAATACAAATTTAGTTTTATGATCATAATATGGATTATTTGGGAAGGTGGAGCATCAATGCGTCACTGCATCTTTGCAATGCATTTTTGTTTTTATACAAGGTGAGACAGGGATCGGCAAGTCGACGCTGATGAACACTCTTTTCAACACAACATTTGAAAACGAGGAAGCCAGCCACTACGAGCATGAGGTCCAGCTACGTCCACAAACATATGATCTGCAGGAGAGCAACGTCAACCTCAAACTGACCATCGTGCACACTGTAGGGTTCGGAGACCAGATCAACAAAGAAGAAAGGTACAGATTGTTGGTTTGACTTTTAGTTGCACTGAATGACATCCAGGCAGAAAAAAGTGGAACAAACTGTCTGGCACAAAGGAAGAATCACTTAGAAAACATCTAGAAATTTCTCGTGGTGAGCTCAGTGCCAGCTATTAATCATTCCCCCCTTCTTGCTCTTGTACTTTGGCCAACACACTTTCTGATTGTGGAACTGAGAATAAGCTCTGCCCTGTTGTTGGCATGTGAACTGTGAGGGAAGAAAGGGAATAAGGGAATGACTGGTAGAACAAATGCAGCCTCAATAGCCATTTGAGTGCTCCAACAGCAGGAAGCATAAAAATCTAGCATTCTTGGCTGCAAGACTACAGAGTTTGTAACCGGGACTCTAACATGTCTCCCACGCAACAAGGAAAGCAATGTCAAGTTTAGATTTCATGCAAGTACGGCTAAAATAACACTGCTTATATTTGTCAACTTTTTCTTCTGTGCAGCTACAAACCCATTCTGGAGTATATCGATACCCAATTTGAGAATTATCTTGAAGAAGAGCTGAAAATAAAGCGCTCCCTGTTCAACTACCATGACACGAGAATCCACATCTGCCTGTATTTCATCGCTCCCACTGGACATTCGCTGAAGTCCCTCGATCTCGTCACGATGAAGAAACTGGACAGCAAGGTGAGAAGACATTCGAGCAGCTGTGCGTATTTCAGCAGCTGATGTTGCTTGTTCGTCAGTGTGTCACTCGTATCATGATTTTCCATTCAGGTGAACATCATCCCAGTTATTGCCAAGGCGGACACCGTATCCAGGAGTGAACTGGACAAATTAAAGATCAAGGTGATGAGCGAGCTGGTCAGCAACGGAGTGCAGATTTACCAGTTTCCTACAGAGGATGGGGCTGTTGCAGAGATCAACTCCTCCATGAATGTGAGTTGCAGAAACACACATATATGATAAATTACATGTGCGCCATGTATTTTGCACATAATGCTTGTTATCACATGCACTAAGTTAACTTAAATCAGTCTTATTATTATACCTTTGAACAACTGAAGCATTGAAATTTGTAATATGATGATCCTGGATTTGACAACACAATATTTGGAACCATATTTTAACAATCTCAGTACTCTGTGTTCCAGACTCATCTTCCCTTTGCTGTGGTTGGAAGCGTAGAAGACGTTAAAGTAGGAAATAAGATGGTGAAAGCAAGGCTGTACCCCTGGGGATCCGTACAGGGTGAGTCTGCTGAATTGATTTGACAAGCATCACAAAAGTCCCCCAAACAGTGGAGCTGTTTAGTCAGATGCCTGCTGCCTAAACTATTATTAGTTTTTCGGTAGTCTGACTCACCAGATGGAGACTGTGAGTATAAGCTTGCCATTGGCCGAATGTTTCACGCGGCGTTCTCCTTCCCTTCTGCTACAACAACAAACCTCCGAGCGAACAACCTACATGCTGAAAATGGCAAGTTGTGAGGAAGATTTAGGTCATGCAATAAGGCCGGCCTGCTTGATTCTTCAAGTGTCATGATTGTAAATATTTTCAAAGAATATGTTTACAATATTTGCTGTCTAACAAGGACAAAAGTTTTGAGTTCCCCCTGAAATGATTTTGCAGCAGCACCATCAGTGCAGTCTGTGCTTTGTGCCGCCCAAGATGATTGTGATTGGTTTAAAAACAAACCAGAGTGTTGTTTTCCCCAACTGCAGAATGATAATGAGGTACAGCCAGACCATTCTCCAGCACTATGGAGATAGGTCTGGCTATGCCAGACTACTTTTTCAGTAAATATAACATCATGATTCTGTTTTTATGTATGCAAAAGTATAAGGTTAAATGACCGAGCTTCTATTTTTTCCCAGTGGAGAATGAAAACCATTGTGATTTTGTGAAGCTGAGGGAAATGCTGCTGCGTGTGAACATGGAGGATCTCCGGGAGCAAACACACGCTCGACACTATGAGCTGTACCGTCGCTGCAAGCTGGAAGAGATGGGCTTCAAGGACACAGGCCCTGACAGCCAGTCGTTCAGGTGAAATTAGGGATAGCAGGGATGTAATGCATCTGGGCAATGTATTTCAGCCAAACTTTATTTATAAACACCACATTAAAATCCATGTTTTTATGATATGTTAAGGTGTAAATGAATTAATCTCATCTGAAACCAATTCAAATTAGATTAAATTCCCTCTACAATGCTAATCTCATCCAGGTCAGCCATGTCTGTGTCCATAAAGAAAACAACAATACTGATTTCTGTCACACTCAAGGAAACTTCAGTGCTTTAACCAGCCTCATAAATCTGATTTGACCTCCCACTATAACTTAATTCTTACAGTACTGCAATAGCACATGAATTTAGGCCTGTGAAAAGAACAAACCAAACCTCTGGACATCTGTCTCATAACCATATATGCATGAAGAAAATAGGAAATGTGATGAGGAAAAATGAAAATGTTAAATGTGGAAAAAGGAGATGATAATCATGTGCTACAAAAACAAAATTTAAAATAGGAAGTGTAATAAACTAGTAAAAGAAATAAGAAATAAAATCAACTAGTAAAATAAAAATGAAAGAGCAAAATAAACAATATAAATGTTTTAATCTATTAATTTACTTAAGAAAAAAGCTAGTTTATTTTTTAATTAACAACGGGAGCTTAAAGAAAAAGAGTGTAGCATTACTCTTATTTATAGACTGCATTTTATTATTTGACTAATATCATTAATTGGTTTATTTGGTTATATTTTGAATGATCTGAACCTTCTAGTTTAATTTATCTAGAGATTATCCACTCCCATCTTTAGTGTTAGAATGTTGTGTTAAAAAAATTAACTTAATTTGATATATTAAATGCAGTTCAGGACGGAGTCAAACCAACTGTTTATACATTTGTTTGTCCTTCTTAGCTGATTTGGTTGTTAAAATCAGAAACACGGCCCAGTCAAAACATTTTGTAACTTGGGTATATTGTTTTATTTTTTCATCGTGGATTTAAATCTTCGCAGTATAAATAATTATTAAAGAGCATTTATTCAGTCTGTATCTGTCAGATCTGTTGACTTTATTTTGTATTACCACTTTTACTGAATGGTCCAACTAAGTTAAGCTTAAAGTTATAAGCAGGTGGTGTGACTATTGCTCCTGGGGCAGTAAAGTGAGCTTAATTTTGCCTTTACCTCGATCTTCAGCCTTCAGGAGACGTACGAAGCCAAGAGGAAGGAGTTCCTTGTTGAGCTGCAGCGCAAAGAGGAAGAAATGAGACAGATGTTTGTCAACAAAGTCAAGGAGACGGAAGCAGAGCTGAAAGAGAAGGAGAAGGAGGTGAGGATTTACATCATCATGATATAACTCCTCTTAGATAATATCTGGTATGTCTCACTTTGCACCCTGTGTCATCATCATTTCTAGCTTCATGAGAGGTTCGAGCAGCTCAAGCGGATGCACCAGGAGGAAAAGAGGAACCTGGAGGAGAAAAGGCGAGAACTGGAGGAGGAGATGAACGCCTTCAACAGAAGAAAGGTTGCAGCTGAGACACTGATGGGACAAGCGCTTCAAGGCTGCTCACAGCAGCCGTTCAAGAAGGACAAGGACAAGAAGAAGTAAGTCTGCTTTGTATTTACTTTGCATTGCTGTTCCGGTGGTTTCTTTCCAACACCATGGTTGTCAGTACAAACATTAATTTAATAACACTAAGATCTCTCATTCTATTCAAGCAGAATCTCTTAAATGTCACCCATACATTATATTCACAAGCCGAGGACAAGTATTGTCTAAGCCAGATTATGTGGAGCTGATTGGAAGGGGGAGCTGTAGAATGTGATTAATGACATAGTGTTATCTTCCCAGAAGCCATGTTGGCTCAGAAACTGATACAGGGACAGATTCAGACTGACACTGTGTGCCCAGACACCGTAGGACGGGTCACAGCTTGCATGACACAGCCTGATGCTTATGTCTCTGCAGGCTGACCTGCCAGACTGTATCTCAGGCAGGGGCACTTCTGTTTACATTCGACTGGTCTCATCGATGCTCACGCCATGTGCAACACAGATGATACTCAGACATCCCACGTAGACCTGTAATCATTGTTGCAGGTGGAAACATTATCTGTCAGGTTGAATTATGTATGCTCAAAACTCGCACACAGTTTGAAGCGAAGATTAGCCTTGAAAATCCACAATCACAAAGCTGTCGTAATGATTGGTAAACGAGGAACAAGTGTGAACAAATTAAAGTGTAGTTTCTTTAGAAAATGTCACTATTAATGGCAGTTTGTTCTGGCGTTAACATCCTACTATGTGGGTGAAAATGTTAAAGAGTGCCACAGGCATTAAGCCAGTGTAATGCCACACATGGCCGAACATGTGATTTCAACAGGTTTCTACGCACGTTTCAATGATTCTTTTGGTTATTGTGCAAAACCCATTTACATATTTACATATTTAAAAATAGAAGAACAGCTACATACAAAAATAATACATACAAATTGATCAATAAGATAATGTATATTTTTATACTTTGTCCCAGGCGAGGAAGTGTATGTTTAAAGTTTTCAGGTGTTGAATTTACACCAGAGTAAGTTAACGCTTTAAAGAGCCCATATTATGCACGTTTACACTAGAATGTGTTAGAAGCTTTAATGTAAAAAAAACCACATTATTTTCTCTTCTCAGCCTTTCTCTGAGTATAAGGTTGTAATCACAGCAGAAGCAGCTGTAGCGAGGAACTAATCGAGGACTGCAAGGAGGTGTTCATTGTTTTTTGGCAAATGTGTTACATGGTGACATAAATAAGTCAAGTAAGAAAATCCTGTAATTTAAATGAGGCATTACAGGCAGGTAAGGTGCAGTGTTGTCTGTGGGAAAGAATACTTTGGGCTTTGCAGACCATTTACATACACAAAAAAGCAGCACTAAAGTAAAAGTAAAATCACGAAAAGCATAATATGGGCTCTTTTAAGGTAAGATTTTGTTCAGACTTGTTTTCAAATGACAGTCTGGTTTAATTTTTCTGTTTTGGTTATGTCCAAAACGGAAAGCTTAAGTGTCGATAAGTGGAGATTTGTCTGGAATTCTCTGCTGCAGTAAAAGAAGCAGCTTAAGTGAATTAGTGAAAGAAAGCATGGATTTTATGCAGTAATTTTGGGTGGAAGTTGTGGAGTCGTGGTCAGTTAGCTCTGATCTAGACACAGTGCTGGTTTAAACTTAAACTTTAAACTTTAAACTCTTGAGTTGAGTGATCAGGTGAAGAAATGTCTCTATGAATGCAGTGTTATGGCCTGAATCTGATTAAGACAAATTGGTTTCCCTAAGGGTTTGTAACAGATTTGATTTAAATGTTAAAATGTCAAAGACAGAAGTCTGACTACTTAAAAGGAAAGGACATGGTTGCTTAAAGAACACTGTCGCATTCCAGTTTCATTCATTTATTATTTTCATTTCTACCATACCTCAAATCCTTCATTTTTTCCTTTTGCCATATGTTGTCTTATTTCTTTTCCCCTTTCAGTTGATTTATGGATCAAACATCCAGGGAAACCAGGAATGTGTCTGCCGTCAGCATGGGAAACAGAGACTGTCATGTCTGATATTACGTACTGACACTGTATGTGTGGACTGACTATGCACGTATGTGAGCGTGAACAATGTGACGGCTACAAGCCACTGTGTACTTATGGATCAAAAAGGTAGCTTTGCTCAGTGTATTTAATTTGTCCCTAATGCTGACTGTGCTCGACACATAATAACAACTCCGTGGACTGTTTTCATTATCACACAGCTTGTGTTGTTTTATGTTCTTGCCCTGAATGTGTGTTCATCTCCTGTTGTACATTTAAGTCTCTGGTTCTCAGTGAGACACTAACAGGACTTAATAGAAATCAGTTTCTGACTGAACTGATGGTTGTGTTATATATTAACATGCAGTAAGCACTTGTGTGTATTTATACATGCAATTATTCACAAAACAGTGTTTCATGTATATACAGATAATGATAATTGTTTTTTTAATTGTTATTTTGAAGTAAGATAACTTAATAGTCTAAACATTATTCTATGCAAAGTTGTAAAGACCATAATTGATCATATTTACAGTGAGTGTGGAAGTAAGCAAATATTTTGCCTTCAGTTACATTTAAATAAAGACATTGAAAAAAGAAATAGCATCAGTTCATCTGTCACCTGAACTCATCCGTGTTTAATTTCATCAGTGTTCTGGACTCCCAACACATCAGCCATTTGTAAGATTCAAAGCATTTCACATTGTCTTCATGACCCACCCAATCACACCTGATACTCTGGAAGTATCAGCAACGCTAACGGTGTTCCTATAAAAATACAATCTGCTTAAATAAAGCTTCAGTTTTGTTTTTGCCTTCAGTCAGTGGCAGCGAACAAGACACACAGCAAAGTGCTTATTAAGTTTTTATCAACATTTGCACTAAACGTTTAATATTTCATGTGTTGTTGAGGTTTGTCTAATGACCCTAATGACTGCTGCTTGTTTCAGATAAATGACATGGTTTTTCTTTCCTTTTCATAGCTTCTTTAGTCTTCCATCTGCGTGCTCCTTAACCTCAGGAAGGAATTTGAATTAGAAGACTTTCTACCACATCAAAAGATCACAGACTAACAATGAAGTTTATTATTTTTTACAATGTTAAATACAAATTTTATAGAGATTAAACATCCTTGGAAGTGAGTCAGCCTGAAGTCTTCCATGTCTACTAAACTTTGTCCCTTAAGCTTTTAAACAGCGCTCTGTAGCATGGTCTCTGCATGGCTCCTAAACCTCATTCCTACAAGTATTAAAAGCTCTCCATTGCCAAAATATATCAGTTTTTGTACTAATTGTGCTATCTTCTTTCTTCTGCCATATTCTGCTTGTAATTTCTGACTGACGATTTACACTGTGAAATATGTAACTGACATGATGTTGCTGTTTAAGGTTGTTCTGATTGTGAATCATATTAATTTAGAAGCACTTTAACTTAATCATAGTACAAATATTATATTTAATCATATCTATAACCATAAAGGGTGCCCTGTCATACTAACATGCCAGCCCTTATGTTGTGTCTAAAAGATATAGATAGAAGTATTTCATAGATTAACTGCAAAAAACTATATATTCTGTTGTTACACAAAAAACTCTGGATTTGTAAGAATTCAGGATTAAATCTCTTAATGTCATTAGATCTATATGGTAGGTCTCTGTGGGCCCGCTTGCAGATTTGTAAATCCTAATGTAATAAAGAGTTGCTTTATTGAAAATGTGTATTGTTCTCTCCATAATTGCACTTGTAGACAGAAAAGACCAAAGAAGCTGCCAGAGGACTGTTTGTGGTGAGCTGCAGGTTCATGTTCCTTCTAGATCATTCCAGAAACCTGCCAGTAGGCCTCGGTGTACAAAGAAGAGGCAGCATTGTGTGCTAACACATGGTCCATGAAAACAATCGTTTCTTGTATTTCTAAGGACATTCTGCACAGTTTTCTACAAAATTAAATTTTTTAGTTATTTCCTCCTTTTTTAAATGTTATATACCTTTTCTTGGCTACTACTTTACTGAACGCTATAGTAATTAAGAACGTAACTGTGTCAACTGATATTATATATATTGTGCTATTTATTGATGAATGGTTATCGATCAAAGTAATTTCAGCTAATATAATTTGTCTACATACCATAATAAGAGAAGCAGTAGTTCTATTTTCGGACATGATCCGCCTTTTAACTGTGATTGGTCATTGAGCTTCTAGGGGGCGGGGCTTATTTGTGAATGTCTGCAAATGTAACCAATTGAAATTCAGGATCATGCACGTCACCGGTCGAAGGCCAATGGGAGCTCAGCTTGTTTGGACATGGGCTTGGTTTTATGCCTGCTTTAATACCTAAACTGTCCTTTTCCCCATCGCCTTACGCCAAGGGTAGGGGGTGTGCATAGGCAGAAATTAACCTATGCTTAAAACTTTCTTTAGTGAAAGTTCATACTTACACCTTTTTGTGTTTTAAACCTCATTTCACTCGCTTATTTTAAGCTTGTGGAGGCTTTTTTCAACTGCTTTTTCGTAATATCAAAAGCAGCGTAACTATCCAAGGTAAGTGAACCAATCTTTTCTCTATATCGTATAAAAGTAACTTAAATATATATTTGACTAGTAGTACTCGTGGTTCTAACGCCGTAAAACATGTCTGTGTGAAGCTGTCAGTCGGCAGAAAAAAGGAAATACAAGCCTTATTTTAGCTAGCGTTAGCCGTTGTAGCTAACAGTTAGCTCGTTAACGTGAGATTAATGTGTCATTTTTATCTTTCACCTTCACGAACGTAAGGAGTTTAAATGACATGGTGTTAGTAGAGTTGTGTGTTATAGTTTTAGCCACAGTTTTACAGTTTAAACTGTGTTAGCTTACTTGGATTTGTTGTTGTCACCAGGCTCGCCGTTAGCTCTCCATTGGTGTGTATTGCAGGGACATGTCCCGACATGACGCAGGTCCTGCTCTCTCTCTCACTCAGGGCCTGCTGCTTTGATTACACACTAAATCTAAAGCACTGAGGACAGTGTTAAACTGTGACCAACACACTGTGTGTCATACATTATAAGAAACTTGTAGTCACCCAAATATGTTAAAATATTACTATAAACTGAGAAAGTATGTTAGACATGTCCCTGTTATGTATCCATGTTGTAGCACCTCCTGTTTAGTCCAGTTGACTCCAGTTCAGTGACAGCTGGGAGAGGAAGGCTTGTGGCTGGATAAGTTGTAAATTTGGAAGCCTCCATTCATCTTAGAAACTCCTGAGCAAAACACAACCCAATCCTGATGTAGTCTTAATGGGGTCAGCCCTATGTTCCCACAGCCCTATATTCCCACATGTCTCACATTTCTAAGACCACGTTTACACGAAGGGAAAATGCAGATATTTCCACACGGTTTGGCCTCTCATTTACACGAAAACCCTGTTTTTATCTTAACAAAACGATTATTTCTCAAAAAAAAATCTTGGAGCTGTGGGAACATGGGGCTGTGGGAACATGGGGCTGTGGGAACATGGGGCTGTGGGAACATAGGCACGCTCCCGTCTTAATGATAACTTACATTTAGTCTATATTCTAAATTGTTCATTCATTTTCATTTTGAGATGTTTTGAATTGAACCAACCATTATTTGATTGTTGTAGCAGATTAGGTGGTCGATGTCTTTTCCTGTTCAGCCACCATCTACAACATCTAATTTACCCCTAATGAGAGCATATTTGTCTTATCAAACACACCTAAAGCTTTGGAAACAATTGTTAGACCACTTGCTGTTTTCTTTAAAAGTCTGCACAACAGGCCTTCAGCACTGATAATTTTGTTATCATAGTGGTTAAATGATTATAGTATCTATTTAAGCAGTCCACCTGCATCTGAAGGCCCCGGGCCACTCGTTCGAAGACAATAATGTACAAATAGTTTTACATTCTTTACCCAGGAAGAACAGAAACCTTTCAAACCTGGCCACAAAGGTCCCTAACGGACCCCATTGTGAGAGGGAATGACCTAACGACTCTCATAATGAGGGAGGGGCAACACTCACCCAGCAGACTGGAGTTTCAATAGTGTTAATGGATCCTGTAGAGTATAAAAATCTAAACTCCCAACCAGTCAGTTTAGACCTGATGAAGCCTCTTGGATGAAGGTGAAACATCTTGGAGCTAACTCAACCAAGTCCAGATGCTACGATTGAAACTACGAGGATAACCATGACCTGGATGACTGAGAACCTTCACGTCTATTTAAAGACATGACAGAAGTCTTACAATAATTCCATACATGCAAAAAATAATGTTTAAAACTATATGATTTATAGGAATTTAAAAAATCCACACTTTATGGCTGAAAACTTTGAGTCTAAACATAAGTCACGCTATATCATCACTCAACACTGACTAAAAGAAGAGACTTGACAAGAAGACGGCTAAATGAAAAGGGGTACAGCGAAACCGCCATTGGTAACTGCTTTGGAGTCAGATTTTGCCTTGCACTTAAATGTGAAATCCAGATGACTGGACATGTCATAGTTACATATGGTCCAATAATTATTTCCAAGGCTGTTTAGTTCTGTAGGGTGAGGTATTGAGGTGATCGTTTCAGCTCAAATATTTGTAGATGGAACAAGCCTAAACTAGAGATTACTAGTCTAAACTTATCAGAATCATTCAGCTCATTTTTTCCCCCTGTTTGCACAGATGATTGATACAGTGGCAGGACCCAGAGTACAGCCCTTTGCAGTTCAGCTGAAGGCAATGACAGATTTGGAGGGCAGATACCAACCAAAGCTGAGCGGCTTGAGGCTTATAGAGAGCTCCCAGGACAATGGCCTCAGGATGACAACCAGACTGAGAGAGCTGGAGGTGAAGGACCTGCTCTCTCTGACTAGGTTCTTCGGTTTCAGCTCAGAGACCTTCTCGCTGGCCATCAGCTTGCTGGATCGATTCCTCTCAGTAATGAAGGTTTGTAGACCCACCAGAGCCCTTAACGCACATGTTGTTGACTGTCCCATAAAATCATGCATTGTTTTCCATACTCTAATGTCGCTTTCCTCGTCTCCTACAGATCCAACCGAAGCACCTGTCCTGTGTGGGCCTTTGCTGCTTCTACATTGCTGTGAAGTCCTCTGAAGAGGAGAAGAACGTGCCTCTGGCCAATGACCTAATCCGCATCAGTCAGAATCGCTTCACCGTGTCTGACATGATGAGGATGGAGAAGATCATCATGGAGAAGCTCTACTGGAAGGTGAAGGCCCCCACAGCCCTCCGCTTTCTCCGCCTCTTTCACAGCCACATCCAGGAGCAGCTCGACGCTGAGAGGTAAAGACAGACGGTCACATTAACCTGCAGGGCTAAACCATGACTCAACAAGATTATATTTACTCTGCTAAAATGTGTCTTCTCATATTTGGCTTGAAAGATAAAACTAGCCAGGAATATTTTTTTGCCAACAGGCATAGTCGTATTTGAAATCGTGTAGATTTTTAGACGTTGACAGCGTGTTAGAAAACCTATAGGAAAAGCCCTCTTTTAAACATTACCAGTATTGTTATGGTTGTTGTACTTCAAAGTATATAAAACCTTTTTGTCTGCATTTGTTGGTCACTAAGTCGACTGAAGCAGATAGATGTCGTAGTTAGCTGTGCCTCCAATGGATTTTAAATATGCGGTTGCAGCTTTGACACTAAAAGCATTTCCTTTTTGCAGCAAGAAGATACTGAGTCTTGAGAGACTGGAGGCGCAGCTGAAAGCCTGTCACTGCTCATTTGTCTTCTCCAAAATAAAGGTAGGTCAAAATAAGTTGTCTCCCAACATTTTAAATAAGGGTAGTCCAGATATAAAGTAGGGCATCTTTGCTTTTTCATTTTAAAAATGTTCCTATCATTTATAGGCAAGTTTTCTTAAACAAGCATATAATCTGCAGTATTTGGGGAACAAAAAACTCTACTTGTGTGTTTTTTCTGCAGCCATCTCTGCTTGCCATGGCTCTCCTGTGTTTTGAAGCTCAGGAAGAACATGATCCTGAGCACATGGACACGATATCAGAGGCCCTGAAAAGTCTGCAACAGCAGCTGAATGTAAGTCCCACTTTTAAATCTGTGCTGTACTCAATCATTTAGAAGGAGTTTCAATGATTGCTTCATTTTAGTATTTGTGGAAATCAATTAGCATAAGATGAAGAGCTGAATATTTGGAACATGCAAGTTTTTGATTGGTTATGAATGATAATGAAGTAATTCTGTTCTCTGCAGATCAAAGATGGGGACCTGGTCTGTGTGCGGGAGTTAGTTGGAAAATGCTTGGCTGAATACGCCACCGCCAAGTGCTCCAGGCCGAACTGTCAGAGACTTCGCTGGACTATTTCCGGAAGAACTGCACGTCAGCTGAAGCACAGCTACTACAAGATCACTCATCTTCCCACCATACCTGAGTCAGCTTGTTAAAGCCTGGGCATACAAATGGGTGACCTTAACTGCAGAGAAAGATTACAACTGTCCCCGCTGTTACATCCTTGTTCTGACTGGATGTAACTTTTGGGCGATTTGCTCACAGTATGGTCACCCACTTACAGCTCTGCTCATTTTCCTTACAGATCTTCATCTGTGATGATGGATTTCTTTAAGGAAAAGCTAAACGTTACTATTTTTCAGTTTGTCATCATACATTGATCAAGAACATTGTATTCATGCGTTTCATCTACTGCCATCCTGCCAAGTTTTACTTTCCTGGTTGAGTTGCTTGCACAGGTGTATAGTATGTTCTCGTTTAAATCCGTACCAAGGTGTTTGGTATTTCCTGGAACGGGTTGCTGGTTTTAAGCTAATAAGTATAGAACCACCTAGGTCCTCAGTCCACCATGTGGAAGAGGAGGGAGAAGGATTTTGTGAACAGCAAAAAAGGAACCAAGAAATCGGGCCCAAAATCCTTAACTCCCACCCTAGGTTGCTAAACTGTCCTGAATGCACACTCCTACCCAAGGTGATGATTTTTTTTTCTTTGATGTGGCGAGGGAAATCTGGTTTGCACCAGAAAGTGACGCTAATGACGATCCGTCATGTTTGGCTAACCACTGTTTGAGCTGAAATGTCATCAGCGGTTACAGATGAGTTGTTTTCACCGATTTTTCATTTGTGGACACAGAGTGAAGCACCACAAGTATTAATCGATTTCAGTTGTCAATTATGCAGAGAACACAAAAAAAATGGTCATTGCAGTGGAAATGTGGATTGGATATTGCATTTTCTTTGCCAGTTTCCCTGTCTAGTAGTTTTCTTTTAGTGACAAAAATGTGTTCTCAAATTAAAAATGGCTAATTGAATACACCATCTGATTAACCTATGTTCGTGTACCTTTCAATAAACTTTATTGAAAAGCTATTGCTGTGTGCATTATTGTCATTATTGAAAGACAACACATCTAACAGGCTTTCTGTAAACAGTTCCCATCAACATCCTCCAGTAAAATGAGCCTTGCAACTTCCCAAATCAGGCTTAAACAAGATCAATTCTTCACAGCTGAGACAACCCAAATAAAAGCTGCTGTGGAAAGAGTCTCTAGCCAAACAAAGTCTTAGAGTACAGCCGATATTTCAGTCCTTTTGAAGGCAGATTTTTTTGGACTTCTCATCACGGAAGACCTCATAAAGCCACTGTTCCTCTGCAGGCCGTGGATGAAAGGCAGATGCAACACCTCCAGCGTGTACTGAGTTTTCACATCATGGCATTGGTCACTTCTGTAAGCTGGAAAAGTCCGGACCACCACCAGCAAAATTCCCAGAGATCTCTGCACCGCTGAAGTCAAATCCAGGATTCTAACAAAGAGGAGTGCAATTATTAAAAACAAACAGTAGATGTAGGAGGACATTTCTTTGGATTATTTTCCAAATTCACACTAAAACTTTATTGGTACCATTTGGGATGTCAAGAGGATGAATTCACACCGGAGTCTGAAAAGCAATGTTCCAATGTAATGGGACAGAAAAAAGGGAAATTGTTCACTCCTCACACCAGTGAAAGTATATTTGCGAGAACATTTCTACCTTCTGTTAAAACGTCCAAGAATCTATAAAGGGTTGTAAATAATTATTTTAGGCAGCAGTGGTGGCCTAATGGTTTGTGAAGTGTTGGGTCGCCGGTTTGAGTCCCTGGACTGGCAAGAGGTTGAGGTAGGAAAGAGAGAGCGACCGCTTGTCCCAGTCATAGACATATATACATAGACGTCGCATTGACTGCAGCTGCCGATTTGAGCGACCTATCCTACGCGGCGGCCATCTTGGTACAGCACCACTCGCTCCTACAGTGCATTACGTCTATAGAGGAATGACATGTTTGCACTATAAAAGTGATCATAAATCAATCAATTGTCAACATAAATTCACGCGGGTTGTTTGTTACCAACGTCAGACATGGAGGACAGACAGGCAGACATAAATAGAACAAAAGGACATCCAAGCATCCTGTCATAGCTACATGTGTGACGTTTTTAACAAATCAAACCGTTTGGAAATCGGTCGAAAATTCTGTGAATTCTACTTTAAGATTGTGGAGTACCTCTTACCTC
>OMNN01000359.1:0-18861 GCA_900302755.1 Chromis chromis | reverse complement strand
ATAATTTAAAAGAGTCTTTGATTTTATGTTATCAGTAGAAAACAAGTAAGCAAGTGCTTTACTTTGTCTCTTAATGTAAATCCTTTAGTTGCATCATTTTTATGAGCAGTTCGGACATGTAAAGCTACATACGCTTTCTGCTACTCATTTTATTCTTAATTTGTGTGTGTATAACAATCAGCATTTTCTTCTTGAACCTGTCCTTAAACTAAAATGGCTTCTGTATGTAGCTGCTTATTTTTTGTTTAGATGTGAGAGGATGTGAACTTTCCAAAGTTGGCTGTAGAGCAGAGCGCAAAGACTGAATATTAAATACTACAGTGACCTCTGCTGGACAAAACTGATACTACCAGTCAGGAAAAGGAAAGGCAATCAACTAACTGATGAAGTTCACCTGCTCAGGGAGAAAAGGAAAATAGCAGTTTAACTGAAGCTGAGAGGGTCAACTTGGCTTCATTTTTTTTCACACATTTAAGCAATTTAGCAGAAAAACTTTGTATAGTAAAAATGCCACGAAAGAACAGCGTAAACTTTAAAAGTGGCCTGCTCGTATTTCTGTTAATGTTTGGTATATTTTGGAAACTCTGTGATGCACAGGTAAGGTACCATCCTCTCACTGAAATCAGCTTGTTTTATTTCAATAGTTTCTGATGTGTGTGTTTTCTGTCTGTAGGTGAACAGAGAGGAATCCACCACGCCTCCATGTGAGTATTAAAATGAGGATTTCCTGCTCATCTCCGTCCATTTGAAAATCAACAGAGAGCATCAGGTTTATGAGCAAAGTAAATAAACAGACTGGCATTTGCTTTAACAATGTTTATAAAAACTGACTTTACTTTCATGGAAGCACACTTGAAGAAACTACTTAGTCTTTTTTATTGGAAAATATATGCTTGTGAGACATTTAGGATTGGATTGTTCACCCACTAATAGGAACGTGAGCTGGGATTAGACCGCCGTGAGACAGCTTAGTTTTACCCTACTGATGATGTGTTGTTGCAATAGTAAAAAAAATCTAAAAATGTAAGGATTTCAGTAGGGACCAACTGGCTTGGAGCTAAGTGCAACAGATGAGGTGTTGAGTTTTAAAACAAAGACTTAACTCATTGTTGGTTTTGGTCTTTTCATGGGATTTTGCTGATATTAATTCATAAATATGTGTAATTAAAGGACTGTTAGATCAATCTACTAATCAGAGTTCAAACACTACCATTAAGTAGCTAAAAATGTACATCATGAAAAGTGAATTTGGTTATTTCTTGAATGTAAAACATTTCTGTGTAGCACACAACTTTGAATAACAGAAGAAAAAAACTTTCTCTACAAGTTGCTTTTCATACTGAACTGAAGTTAATGACTGTTTACAAGGTTGGAAAGTGAAGCTACATTAGAAATAATGTATAATAACAGCTGTGCTCATTGAGCTAAAATATGTACAAGTGTTGTGTTTGTTCCTCAGATGAGCATGGAGGTGACGGCAGTGCTTTCTTCGCTCTGCGGAGCTGCCACCAGCTGCTGCACGGCGACAGCGGCGAGTTCTTCTCCCCGGACTACCTGTGCTCCAACCCTTCTCTGTGGTGCAACTGGACCATCCAGGTGGATGCTGGGAAGAGGATTAATCTCCACCTGGAGGACTTGACCCCGGATGATGCCTGTCACCTCAAAAAGGACCAGATCCACGTGGACGAGCCCACTGGTCATTTAGTGGGCCACAAAGTCCTGCAGAAGTGCTGGCGAGAGGCCAAGTACACATCGTCCTCCAACACTCTGTATGTGGTGCTACTGATTGGTGGCTGGCCCAGCCCACCATACAGGGGCTTCTATGGACGCTACCAGGCCTTTGGACCACCGGTGGTTTACAACCCACAGGAAGGCTCCACAGTGAGAAGCAGCGAGTCTGAACTGTCTACTGCACAGATGGACACCAGTGAATTTGAAACGGTTATGAACAGTGAACCGACAGAGTCAGCAAATTCTGATCTGACATATGATTATTATGGTCAACGTAACACTGAGTCCCAACAGGCTGCAAACACACAAAATGAGGTGGGTGGACACAAACACTAGAATAGGAATCACACTCAACTCTAGCAGTGCTAACACCTTGCTCTACTAAACTATCTGACCTTGCTCTTCCTCTAAGCTCTCTCTTTTAGCATCTTTCAGCTCTCTGTTTTGGTTTTTATGGCTTATTAGCGATGTTGGAAAGGATGTTGATTTGTAAAATGTTTTGTTTCTCCAAGATGTGCCTCAGTTTCATAATGAAAACAAAGATGGCAGCCTCATAGATTCAAGGATAAAGAACAGTCACAACCTTTGTTATTGTTCAGAGGACTGGATGTTTTACATCCAGATGGCTAGAATCTTTTCAGAACAATGTGTTGTTAAACTACCTTCTGTACCTTCACTGTATAATCATCTGTTAAACAAATTGATGGTTTCCTCTGGAATCCAAATCTATGCAAACATATGAGGGACACATTGGAACTAGAAGTTATGCTTGGTTAATACTCCTGTGTGAATCTACACATCTACTTGTGCACTTGTGTGTCTGCAGCACTCTGCAGTTAAATTGCCAAATTGTTAGTTAGCAGTGGGGTTTCTGTGCCACTGTGTTGAGTTTCTTTGTGTATTTCCAACAAGATGGCTGAAACAGAATGGATCCTGTTGGAGCTGAAGCTAATAAATGTTGAACAGCAAATATTTTTTTACCAAAATTGCTACAGTGCTGAAAGCTTTGATCATGTTGGAGTCATTTCAGTCTATACACAGACTGGTAGAACTGTGAAAACAAGAGAACCACATACGGCCACATTGGCAGCAGACTGACTCATCCTTTTGCATTATGAGCAAGACGGATCCAATCACAGCCTTTAACATATTACACTTTGTTTCAGGGGGCATTTTGTTTGCACAAATCAATATGCTGTTTAACACTGTATACTACTGCAAACTGCATACTACTCTATACTACGTACCAAAAACAGTTGTGTGGTCTGTAGTTGTGCTTCTGAGGGGTGCACATCACCGTGTAGGGTAAATAACTATGCTGCACCTACAGTGTAGATGTAACACAGACCTATAAATCAAGCGTTGGCTGTTTATTCACCATCAAATCAATGAATGTTCAAAGAGCCTGAAAAACTCTGTAGAGTTGTGATTGTTCTCCTGTGGAGTCACTGATACAATATCATTTGATTCATAGTTAATGGAAAATATTGATTAGTGTTGCTTTTCAAGCAAGACTGTCAATACGCAGTGTGCTTTGTGGTCACCAGTGACCAATCAGCAGTGTCGCCAGTACAGAACTGGCTGTGGACATTTCTTGTGTTTGCTTTGACGTTGTATCATAAAGATAAAATAGTAAGACTCAATAGATTAAAAATGACAGTTATAGGAATGATACATCCTCATACAGTGTACCAGTAGCAGAAGAAGAGAGGGGTTATGAAGTAAACAGACCAAGTCATGTCTTCTTTTTATCTTAAGTGTCATATATTATCCACCATGACTAAGGCTGCAGCAGTGTGTGACTGTGCTGGCTGACCAAAGGTGTGCTTCATTCACTGAATTCAACCAATTTTGAATGGAGCATGCTTTTTCTTCATTTAAGGTTTTGATGATTCTAAATTGTCCGTAGGTGTGAATGAGAGTGTGCTTGGTTGTTTGTCTCTATGTGTGGCCCTGTGATAGACTTGCGACCTGTCCAGGGTGTCCCCTGCCTTCCCCTGAGTCGGCTGGGATAGACTCCAGCCCCCCCATAACCCTACAGAGGATTATGTATAGATAATGGATGGATGGATGGATGGATGGATGATTATGTATTCCATTCTTCTATTTTCTTTTGCTTAAAGTGCATACTTTTTATTATATTGTACTAAAACAAAACAGGAGTCTCAGCTAGTGCTCCACCACAATGATATATTGCCACTAATGAGTGCTGCTCACTGATTTGTTTTACTGATTACTCACAATGTCCCTTTATGTTAAAAGAAGTTTAGCAAAAGTTCTGACTTCATACAAAGTTAGTTTTGTCTCTAATCAAACATTTTCTGGGACCAAATTGAATTGTTGCTTTTGTGTTCTTCCATACTAGTAACTACTATTTTGAAATTCTTCCGTCCTGTGTCTTGTTTCAGGTTGGTGAAAACCTTCATCCGCCCTCTGAGAACTACAGTCATGTCTACCAGTTCACAGCTGTGCCCACAGCGTCCCCCCACAGGACCCTCCGATCAGGAAGAGGTGTTCCTCACCAGTCAAGCAAATCTGACACAACTGTTCATCCTGCGTCTCCACAGCTGTCACATGACAGCCAACATCATGAGCTGGAAGCCAGCACCAGCACCCCAACAGCAATACGAAGGGATGTGGAAGCTGCTGTTGCAGAGGATGAGAGCAGAACACAGAGACAGCCGGAAGAGGAGAAGTCTGCCGATGGTTCAGAGCAAGCTGAAGAAAGTGAGAACAGGACGGATGTCAGCCAGGCGTCCGAGCAGCTTCCCTCCCCCTCAGAGGGAACAGATCCACAGCACACTGAACAAAGTCATCCTCAGCCCAACATGGTGGAGCCGCTGTCAGACCACAGAGGGATCCGTGAGTACATTTTAGCTTTAACATGGATGAACATCTGGATGTTTCAAATGTTTTCTCAACTTGTGCACATAAACTACTGATATATGCTCAGATATACTAAATAATTGTGCTACTCTGTTTATGGATGCAGATTTGTTTTCACACTTCAAACCTGACAAGCAAAAGTTAACGTTGGTTTAAGATGGATTTCTAAGCTATGAGATCATGTGGATTTTCTTAGTTTGCAATGAGTAGGCATTCAGAGACATTGCTTCATTTCCTTCATGTTTTCCTTTGCAACACTGAAATTACTTCCAGGTTAAACTGTATTTTGTTAAACTTGGACTATTAGATTATTAATTTAAAAATAACTCAAAGTGCCCATTGCTCAGCGTCACTGCAAATATCCTGTTGTTGCCCAAGAGGAAAAATTTCAACTGTGCACTGGCAAATTTAGTTGATTAATAAAAAAGATTATTAAAAGGTCTCAAACAGTGGAAGAAAATGCAGGTAAAACAATGTGAAAACTGCATTAAATGTACTGGACTAAAAGCTAAATAATACAATAATCAGTCAAACTTTGCAAACACTCAGGTTTTTCTGTGTTGGAAACTCAAACACATGGAGGGTGGGGCTGTGGTCACATGGCTCAGTCACTGTAGGGGCTGCTCCTGGTGGTACCCTGCTTTCAACAGGTTGATGTACATTTAAACAGAGCTGGAAGAAGTGTTTTACTTAAAAGTAAAATTATTAATGATTCCATATAAAAAACACTCAATTACAAGTTAAAGAACTATATTCCATAGACTGTATATAAAGGGTGGACGTAGCGTACTGTGTGTGGTTTGGTTGTGCCTTGAGGTTGGAAATTTGAATTTAGACGTAACGAGTTTTAGTAGAACAGACTGGAGAACCTAAAACATTAGTCCTGCTTTAACACCTAATTTACTCTAAATGGGACCATAAAATAACATCATGCTGTATCCAAAAAGTCTTAACACTAGTAATTGAGATCATAAACTCCTCCAGAAAAACATTAATGATGTAACAAATCAAGTGAGAAGTAAGGTAATTTTCTCATAGACTTCTATACCATTAGACTAAAGATTGCACCCAGAGAATCCCCCCTGCTGGCTCTTATGAAGAATGCAAGTTTAAGGAATTTTGCCATTGGCTTAACTTTTCAGGTCTGGAGACTGCGTCCATCTAACTAAAAAGACAATCAGTATGGTTGTTAAGGCAGGAGGAGGTAAATTTCAACATCTGACAGTATATCCAAGTTAATTTTTATCTTTTTGATTGTGTTTGTCATAGTGAACATGAGAAATCACTCTGAAACCCCTCATCTTCCCGGTGGTGAGTATTTGACTAATAATGCACTAGAAAGTTAACACTACAAAACGTCTCATCTTTTCACTTCTGTTACTCTTTAGCTAGATTTAAACTATCCTGTGATAAAATGAAACGTTATCCAAACTAGACACACTTATCTCTAATGCAGGGATGATATTTAACTAATTCTATGTTATGAGTTGCTCAAGTGAAATTAAACTAAATATAATTTTACACGTACTGCTCTGTCTAACTTGCTTTTATATTGCTGTAATAGTGATGGTTTGTTTTCGTACTTGCTCTCTGACAGATCACCTGTTTGAAGTAGCTGTTGAGATGAATTTCAGTCAGGATTTGGAGGAGTCCTGGGACAACGCGGCCAGGTCTCTGCTGCTGTCAGTAAAGATTATGGTATGTTGATAAAAGACAGATAAAACACACTGAAGGTGCTACATTAACCATGTGGACTTTATAGAAACCGAGCTTCACTGATGCGGAAGCACTACCTACACTGCTGGGCTCACTACACCTTGTTGTGTTTCTGTAGATCAGCAACCAGCTGGAGATTCTGCAAACACCACTGTCCATCTTCTCTAAAAGAATAAAAAGGTTTGTACCAAACAGCCTCACAAAAGTCTTGCAATAAATGCTGCAGTAGAAGTTTGTGTTTGAATGTATGTTGCAAGGAAAGTTGGAAGAGATGCAAGAAGAAAAGTATTTGTGAAAAAGTGTAATTGGTCAAATGAAATGTCTTTCTCTCTCAAGCAACGCTTCAAGTGACATCAGTTTCAAGCTTAAAACAAAAGTAATAAAGTATTAAGCAATAAAATCAATAATTAATTACTCACATCAAAATAATTTTACAAAACAAAAACTCAAGGCACTGATATTGGCTTCCCTGACCTTTTTACCTGTATCACGGTGTCTTCATTGGACCACATGACATCAGAGCTCAGGTGTTGGGATACATGTGGTCACTTGTGTTTGTGTGTGCAGGTTGAATGCAGGAGTTCTGTACATCCTCTGGCTGCAGATTGGACAGGAGCCTGGAGGTCTGGAGGTCCACAGGGTCATCCACTCGGCCCTACAGGGCCTCATCGCTGCAGGCGTCGATCTCAGAGGAAACCACAGGAAGGCTGTCATCCTGTCTGTGTCGACGGCAGGTACAGCAGGACTTAAGCCTTTGGTCCAAAACCACGAGGAAATGTAACTGTGTATCGATCCACAGAGCCGACATACAGTAGGAAGTGTTCACATCCTGCTTCTTGTATCTGTACCGTGGAATTGGCCCTCGTTTACCTGATGCTCTTCACAGTTTGGGGGTAAAAACAGAAACCAAATAGCCAACTGGTGGTATTGTCCACCTCACAAACTAATCAATGCTTGTCCAGCACATGGCCTAATGTTTGTTTAAAATTACACTCAACTTTTTTCAGTAGTTTTGAAATATCCTGTCAGAAAAAGGAACTTATAATAATGTTAAAAAAGGTCAAAAACATAAAACAGCTTAAAGGTAACAGTGTTATGAGCAGACATCTGCATTGTTTGTGTTTTCAGATGTGAATGAGTGCGGGACCCAGCTGGTTCTGTGTGACATTAATGCAGACTGTGTGAATCGGTTCGGCTCATACTCATGCCACTGCAGGCCGGGCTTTCTGGACGAGTCCCGCCTGGGATCCGGAGGAACCAACTGTGTGGATGTGAAGGCTGCAGGTGCACATGTTCTGACTGGATATGGTTAGTCAGAGTCCCAGACAAGTCAGTCACTGACCTCCTCTTGTCTGCCTGCAGGTTGCAGCTCAGGACTGTCCTCTGAGGCTAAAGGCGTCTACGTGCTTTTCTTCCTGCTCAGCTCCCTCATCCTGATGCTGCTGGTGACGGCCGGCATGCTTTACCACCGTCACCACCGGGGATCGTTCCTGGTTCGCTGCCACAGCAGCAGCAGCATCTCTTCCCCGGACCACAACAACAACCACCACCATCCAGATGATAGCTACTCCAGCCCTACTGACTGTGAGCTGCCCCCACCACCCCCGCCTGTCCGTGGCCCCAGAGAGGGCTGGGGCCAGGTGAAGGGCCACGGTCCGGCTGTGGACCTGCAGCTGCTGCGCTTCAGTTCACTGCTGCCACCAGACAGCTACATGGATCCACAGGAGGGTGGAAAGATGTGAACGTAACAATGTATCTACATTCATCAAAATCTCTTATAATTTACTATTCCTTCTCTTTGTGTCTAAATGATATATACTGTTGCCCATTGTTTGTAACCTTCTCAATAAAAGTCACAATTAAAGCATTTCCTTGTTTTGTCATGTATTTGCCTTTTACTATACCAGAGCCTTCCGTAAATTCTTGACAGGGCACCAGAGTAGTAGTATTCACTATGAGAGTGGTTATAAATGAGCCCACCCACTATTCTTCTGTTTGCATCAACCACAGAATGTGCAAAAGACAGTGTTTGCTTGTAAAACATGATGAAAGTAAGACAAAAGTGTACAATAATCCTGCAAGGGGAAACCTATATGTCAGTAAATCAGCCTTTTTAAACTCAGGATGCCAAAAGAACATTACAAACAAGAAGACAAATGACCTTCATGCCTTAGATTTCCATGCAGGGAGTGCAGAGCTGGCAGCCCAGACTGCAAAAACCTATTCCTGTGTTTCACCCACAGTCCTGAAGCAGCCTGATAATCTCTGCTAGGCCATGAGCATTTAAACAGTAATATCTTAAAATCCGATCTAAAACTGTCTGTTAACCAGAGAAAGGAAGCCAAAGTGTGTACACCACTAGGAAATATCACTTAAATGTCAAATGACTCAAAGTGAAAATACTTCTCAGTAACTTCGTTATTTCTGAATTGTATTTCCTCTGAACAATTCTGAACAATTAAAAATTGATAGTTTGGAAAGACTATACTGAAAATACCCCAAAGGAGAAACTCAATGCAGCAAAACTGAATGTGATCATTGACACAAAACTGAATATTTTCAGTTAGTCTAACTGCTTGAAGCTGTTTATAAAATGATCTGTTAATACCAGAATGTGGGCTGAGTCTATCTGCATAGCTGCTGACTCCACGTGGAAGATTTGCCACAGGAATCTGATATCCTCTATGCTGAGGAGAATTGAGTCTGTCATCAAAAATAAAGATGAACATATGAAGTATTGGGGAAAAAAATAAAGATTTGAATCTTAGTAATAAAAGGTTACAATGGGTTCCTATTGTGGGGCCTGCATTTTTGACACAGTAAATCAAAACTGTTGGTTTTCAGTTTTATAAATACTGTTCACCTTGTGAGTAATGCATTTACTTTAAGGGGATCCAATTCAAATATTTTCACATTAAAGTGACATTGCATGTACTTGTTTCTGTTGTATACTGTAAAAACTGTAAACTAGCATGTCCATGTCTTGAGGTGACTTAACGCACTGATCCTTAAGTTTACTTCACACCACACTGAAGTCTCTGCTGTGAGCAAGTCAAAAACACATTTACACTAACTATCAAACCTGGCCTATTTTAATTACACAGGGAGATTAGAAACTAACTACCACAGTCTGATCAAAGAAAAGTATGTTACTCTTGATTTCCTCTGTTTATACCTCTTTAAATTTCTTACACACACTTAAATTCAGGAATTTCCATAATTACACTATCTTGCTCAAGGACACTCCAGCAGGACACATGGCCTGTAGTGACTCTGTGACCTCCCAGCTTCAAGCCGGCCACCCTCTATCACCGTGTGCAGGGAGTGAAGTGTAGTCTGTGCTGGCCCACCCAGTCCAAACCACTTTAATAGGCTTACAGCAGCTAATCCAAGGCGGTGTGCTGTCACATGGCGAGTCTGCTGACCTTACTCTGCTTTATTACAGGGTGCTTGTTCCCTCAGCCCTTCTCTGCTCAAAACAGAAGCCTTTCTATCATCTACAGTTTGCTCGTGTCTCCATTCACTGGGATCACTGGAGAAAAAACAGATGAGAATGAATATTGGACTTATGTTTGTCAGGTGGACACAAATAATAACTCCAGCAGGGTGATAATGTTGGTCTGTGTCTACGGCTGTCAGCTGTTAAATCTGATGGTGACATGGCAGACACTGTGTATCTTTCAGCTTGTCAGAATTATTTGTTGTTTTTCCTCCTTGTGGCCAAAAATAAATGAATGCAGCTTTAAATTTAAAGCTTTTGTTTTCTTGCTAGAGTAATTTCAGGTAAATCTGCAAAGTAACTAGTGTTAAAGTCCAGAAATAAATGATAAACTACTAGCTAGTAGAGTATTGCTTATATCATATCAGTTTGTTTTTCTGCCCCTTGGTGCAACTTTAACACTCTAAAATGACCCCTTTATTATTAAGTAACATTTTGAGCAGAATAGCTACTTACCACATTTTAAAAACTAAACCAAGATGTGTGTTAACATAAGTGTGTGTACTTGTTGTGGTTTGAATTGAGGGTCACTCCTCTCCTCAGGTCCAGATGTGCTCTCAGCATCTGCCCTGCTGCCTGGTGGTGCCTCCTGTTGAAAGAAGCCACTGCTCTGCCCTGAGCTGATCTTTGTCTGAATGCTCCTCACGTGCAGCAGGAAGAATCACCAAGGACAGCATCACTGGGCAGCTGTCCGCAGGGCGAGGCTGCCGGTGCTGGATCCTCCCTCCGCGCTCAGCTTCCCTCCTCTGCTGGCGGCCCGAGGTCGAGGAGGGCGCTCCTTCCTTCGTCGCTCCCCATCCAATGAGCCACGCTGAGCATCACCTGCCAGGCAGCAGCCTCCTACCCATAATCCCCTGCAACCCCCACATTCACGTTCAGAATCCTGACTGTTTTGTGCTGCCTTTGAGCACAATAATAAGAAGTCCCACAGAATAGAGGCAACAGTAAATACATAAATGAATAACAGTTTGGATTTCCATCACTACTCATTACATGGTTAGTTTGGAAGGAATTTAAATTGGTTCTCTTCTATTCATACTTATAGAAATATTGAAATTAAAGATTATCCAACATTTCTATTGGATTTATTCTTCCTATATGATAAGTGAACATTGGTTTCAAAATGGTAGTTTACTGATTATATTTGGGACTTATGTGAGTAAGTATGTATGTAAGTTGTTTTATTTCCTTGTTAGTGATGAACTCTTAGAGCCTCAGTATGCTTAAAAAAATGATAGCTTGTATGTTATTAAGATATTTCTGGTGTTACATTTGGTTGTAGAAACAAAAAAGTGGTTGAGGGTGAGAGGTGTTTAAAACCCAGCCAGACTGTCTGTTTTGTCATCAGGGAAAACAATTCCACTTGTTGACACAGAATATTGAAATGTTAAATATATTTATTTATATCCACTGATGGCAACGTTGGCGGTTCGATCCCCGGTCCCCCCCACATGCCGAAGTGTCCTTGGACAAGACACTGAACCCGAAGTTGCTCCCAATGGCAGATTAGCGTCTTGCATGGAAGTCTGTCGCCATTGGTGTGTGAATGTGTGTGTGAATGGGTGAATGCAAAACACATTGTAAAGCGCTTTGGATAAAAGCGCTATATAAGTGCAGACCATTTACGATTTACCATATATATATCACCGGATACATATGAAATAACTGTTTGTAGCTAAATGCAGATGAGCATTCCATCCTCGTTACTTCTCTTCATCTCATCCTTATCCTGCATCCTCAAAACTTGATTTCCAAAACAGTCGCCCTCAACTGCCCAAGAAAGAAATGTCTCTTTAGTGCTCTTTTGGGTGTTCGCATCTAACATGTGCACATACATTCTTAAACACAAAACGATGAAGATTTAAATGCATAAACAGATTTGCACACGCAGATAAATCAGTCCGAGACACATGGAACTGAATTTAAACCTTCTTGCACGCACGCATATGGCTGTTTTCTTGACTAAATCATGATGTCACGAACTGATTGATATATCAACAGATCACTTGGTGGTCAGTGTGTGTGTGGTTGTGTGTTTCTATGTGCGGCTTGCAAGAAGTGGGAGCACGACCCATTCCAGGCCTGACCCTGTGGCATCGGTCTGAGTGGTTGGTATTCCGCCTCCTGTTTTTGCTGGGAAAACACAAGGGGAATATTTGGCTGTCTGCTTATCTCCTCCGAGTCCCGCGCTGGTAGACGGGGGAACACACACTTCCAGGCCTTTGTGAAGTGATTTCCCTACGCGAAACACACATGCACACACGCGGACACACTCGATACACACACATGCAAAGCTCCCTCCATTCACCCGCTCTTATCTCTTCCTGGTTGTCTGCATCCTGCTACTCAGCTGGAGATGACACACACACGCGCACACACACACACACACACACGTATGCACACGCACTCGCTCTTACGCTCACTCAAGAGTCATTCATGCTTCCTTCCAAATCACTGTTCTCATAAAATCCTCACACACACGGAGTGAAAGCTAAACAAATCTCGGTGTCCGAACGCTGCGGGTCGTTTCTTCAGGAGCGATCCAAACGGCGTTTTCTCTTCTTCAGATTCAATGGTGGTGCATCATAGGAATGTGCAATAACAGTGTGCACAATACATAATGTACGTTTTCACGCAGACTTAATGTACATCTCTGTTACCACACATGCAGGATTTACAAAATTTAAGAGTTTATGCACAGTGTAGGTGACAATTAGATAAAACCATTATGATTACTGGTTTGTGCTGTTCATCACGTGCAGCCAAAGCAGTTCTACTTTGAAGTAATGACTCATCTCCTGAAGTACTTAAGTAACACAGATAGTAACATCAGGGTTTCCATGTGGACTTCTCTCCACCCTGCGGCCAACATGAAGTGTTTCACGTTGGTTGAAACTCATTTGAATGTGATGCGAAAGCTGACAAGTGCAGATAAGGGATGGTTGCAGTTTGGTTGATGGTATCTACTCCACGAAGGCAGGTGAGTAAGTCAAAGTATACACACAAGTAGCTAGATAAAGGTAAAGTCAGGGATTATCTTTAAATTTAGTAAATTTCTCCTCATGTTCTGCTACTTGTTAGTTCTGTGTGTACAATAAAATACAATTTCAGTGTTCGTACACAGTGTTGGCTCTATAAATGGGAAACAACACTATCCCAGCATGTCCTGTGCATGCACCTGCTTGTGCACAGGACATGGGTAAAGGTGGCAATGGGAGCGAGATTGACAGTAACTGCAACTCTAACTTCAATACACCAGATTCAAGGAAGCATTTAAATTACAGTGAAGGGCAGAGATTGCTTGATTTTGAAGTCAGATTGATAAATTAATGCTTGTGCTTCCATCCATGCTAATAAATCTGCAGCAGAGGTGTGTATAATCTGTTTTCAGATGCAGGTTTAACACAAAAGGTTAGGTTCACTTTGTGCTGCCAAAACAGCTCTTACCCGACGGGGCATGAGCACAGGAGCTTTGGGGGCGTCTTGTGGTGTCTGGCACTGGGACGTTGGCAGCAGGTCCATTGGCCCCGGGGGTTGCAGGGTGCAGCCTCCGTGGATAGGGCTCGCTCGATTAGATTGGGATCTGGGGAGTTTGGAGGCCGGGTCAACACCTTGAGCACTTTGTTTCTGTGGTGTGGTGGAGCGCATTGTTCTGCTGGGGGAAGCTGCAGATGTCGGTTAGTGCTATTACGATTTGGGGGTGTCCCTGATCTGGATTGTGTGTGTCAAACTAACCTCCACGTAAAGGCCAGAAGCCAAGGTTTCCCAGCAGAATATTGAACTGTAAAAAAAAAAGGAACAATGTTTTTCACTTCACCTGTCAGTGGTTTAACGTTGTGGCCGATCGGTCCAGTTCTTGTACTCAATCGCTCGCTCATAAAGGTTTGTGATACATTTTCGGCTCATACTCATATTTTTGATTAAGTTTTTTTCAAATCTGTATACTCGTCTTCCACTGTCTGCAATGGCACCACATGTCCACTAAACAGTTTGCAAAGTTCGCGCTTTAAAGCCAAAAAGGAATTAAAGATAATTTAGATTTTACACAAGATGAATCATACATGATAGGATAAGATAAACAATGCATATAATCTATATCAGTTACAGACTTTATACTCTATAAAGGGATTTTGTTTCGCTCGTGTAGGTGAGATCTAGCGTCCATTCAGTTTAGGTGATGGTTCTGGGATGTATTGTAGCACACGACCAGTTTTGTAACACCACTTTCGTGATCTGTGGTCTCGGTGTACCTTAAACAGTTGGATATGTGCCCAGTGCCAATCTGTGTGTGCTGAGTTTTTCATTTGGAGAGTGAAGCCCACCATGTCGTGACAGTGAGCTGCCGCTACTGTTCACCCCTTCCCCCATTCCTCAGTAGGAAGGAAACTAGAGCAACATGCGTATGTGTGCGTTTGACACTGTGGCTGCGCAGTGTGTGTGTGTTAGTGAGGGAGCAAGTGGTCTCACTCATATTATATTAAACAGGATTTTCCCGAGCAGAGTGCTCCTGCCACTGAGCTTCCGAAGTCTTCCTCAGGATTCCCGCCTCAGCACAAACTGTGCGGTCGTGCCGAGAGCCGACTGTTTGTTCTGGAGCGTCATTGTTCCGGAGCTGCAGAAGCCATGAGTCAGCACCGCCGTCCCTCCGCCCACCTGCCACGCATTGCTCAATTATTAAATGTCTGGGTGCTTTTATGTCACCTAGCTTTTCCTGATGGTATTTATAGCAGCGAAAACCATTCACATGCACCCATTCATGGCTCAGGACAAGGCGCCTTCTCTCTACAGTCCAATTTCTGTTTTTATTCTGAGTGTCGTAGGAACCCAGCTGTGGTCAAAGCCTCCCTACAACCATTGACACCTGCTGGGAGAACATTTTAGTTCCTACGCAAGATAAGCTTCTGAGGGAACAAGAGTTAACTGTGGTTGCAGTAAGAATATGCCAGGACAACATTGCATGTACAAATCAACTAAACAACTGCCACTTTTTTGCCACTTGAAAGTCATTTCGAACATTCCAACATCATTTTAACGAACTAGCTAGGGATAACCAAATTATGTTACACAATGGCCACAACATTGCGAGGCCTTTCATTGTACAGACGTGGTCACACCGCAAGTTTTAACTGCTCACTTTTGTCCATAGACATTGTTTCTGCCAGACACGGAATTGCTAAGATTGACTGGAATTGGCTCAAGAAGTTTCCATCTGGTCTGTATGTAGCTGCTGGTACAAACCCTCTGAGTGTTCACACAAACTTCACATTGTGTGGGGTCAGAAAGTCTTGTGGAAACTTCTATTTTGCATTTGTTTCTAATTCAATCTAACACTTTCCATCCGGAATCTCTAAATAATTAATTTCAGAGTATCTTGGTATTTGGCACTGGAGCTGCATAGATTCCACTGGTTTGTTAAAACCTGATAATGTATGTTATCCCAGCGTGATCTGACAGCGTTCCAAAAAGCTTCTTGTGATGTCAGGAATGTTCGATTTTGTCAATCTTGGATCGCTCACGTCAGCGTTGGGGTTAAGGTCAGGTTTACAGTGGAGGAAAGTCTAATACAGTCAGCACTCCTTGGTCGTCTTTGGTCTTCAAGTCAAAGATGTTACCTGTGTTTGACCTCATTATCCTGCTGCAGAATGAATCCTTCCTCACAAAGATGCAAACTAGAGGTTGGAGCATGTCTCTGTAGGATGGAGTGCTACTTCTCCTGGGTCAGCATGGAGTTGATTCTGCTGCCATGTTCTCCACTCTCGCAGTGCTGCTTAGTTCATCTTATTTCAGCTGAACACCCCTTTAATGGGAGGATACAACTCAAGGAAATCTGACTGTTTGCAGAAAGGAGTTAAGACGATCAATGCCACAAAGCAGCTTCAGATTGACTGCTGATCTAGAAGTATTGCAGAATCTGAAATATTTCTTCTTCAGTTCATACATGTCAGAACATGTTGTGTTTTCAGCTATTTCTGAATCCTCAAACTTCCTGATTATTTCCATCTTTTAAGACAGCTTGAAGCTATCCGTGTCAGGTTTCACACCATCATTGGATTCATTCACCGTAATCTGACTATGAAACTCATTACTCACAGTAATTGCACTGAAATCAAACCTCAACTGAAGCTATGCAACAGTACCTGATGGTAAAGGCAAGGAACCTACAGAGTGCTACTGCCCACCATCCCCACAGACATGTCATTGTTCTGCATTACCTAACTTTTATTGGATATTTGTTCATGTAATGGTCTGTTGGCTGCGTAGTGCACACCCAGGACACCCTGACATCCCGTCAAAGTGTCTGGCCAAACCCATGACCTGCTGGAGAGGAATCCGAGTGTCACAGTAAAGTGATTAGCTCTATGTGTCATAGGATATTATGTTATTCTGTCTCATACCAAACATTTCTTCGCCTGTTATCTCCTTTACTTTATGAGCCAGAGTGCTCTTTAAATGTGCAGCTGTTTTGAAGCTGCAGATGCTCTTTTTCTACTTTGCTCTGGACATTATAATTGTCTAAACTTAAATTCAGTTAGTGTTTTTGCAAAGTAACTGAAACATTTTTAAACTTATTGATTTAGGTTCTCTTTTACTCAATAAAGATGTAATCATTACATCCCTGGCACTTTATATTCCTTTTCTTTTCTGTTGTTTTTGCTCTCATTAGGTCATAACGTCCCAACTGTTTAATTCATGTTGAACCAGAAAATAGGTCAAACATATTTCTATACATCTATCTGCATTTCTCCCGTTAACTGGGTGTATATGATCAATCCGAGCTTCATTTCCAGGTTGTTTCAGATGTCCAGATGTGCGCCTCGCTGCCCTGCCGTCTGTTTTAAACTGTATTCATGCATAAAGACACTGTGCTTATTCTAATCTGCAGACAAACACACACTGTGGTGGAGGTAAACAAAGTGATGTGTCACTGTAGAGGTGTGTGTGTCTTTGTCATTGTCTGAGACTGTGATTTAAGGCTGTAAATATATATAATTAGAGTGTGTGTTTTGTGTGGACCTGTGTTATCTCAGAGTCACATCTTAGCTTGTCATGGTGGTTTGGAAAGTTTGTAACTGTGATGGTTTCATTTCCCACACGATCAGTCACTCACACGCAAAAACACACCGTTTAGTTTCTTTTATTTTGCGTCACAGAGATGAGATTATTTCCTCTACTCTCCGTCTCTATGTCTCTTTCTTGAAAACATGCTTGCAGGAGGGTGTGAGCTGTTTTGGACTTAAAATCTACATTTTTCCTTTTTTTTTTTTCTGAAAGTACATTTTTGACCAGTGACGGCGCAGACTCCAGCATCTCTTCACATTCCAACACCTTACAAAGTGAAGTAGCTCATCATTATTCTGTCCTAAATCCTCAGAGAGAAGGCTGGAAATGGGCAGTTTCAGTTTAAAGTGCTACTTAAAGTTATGCTTTGCTCCACAATGGACAAAGGAAACTGTGGACGGTTTGGTTTCACAGCAGTGATTTTGGGTTTCCACTCGTGACAAAAACATCCGTAGAGACAATTCATGTAGCGTAGTCCAACTTAGTGTCCCTGTGATTTAACACGTTTCACGAGTTATGTGCAGTTTGAATGTTTTAGGAGAGTGTGTCCTTAATGGAGGTTAAGGGTGGTACATGGGTGTGTATCACATCTGCCTTTTATTGTGACAGATCTGCTATCAGTTTTTGGCTTTTTATTAGGTGTAACCATTATTTTCCTGCAACCTTAATAATGCCGTAATCTCCATGCACAGATATTATAGAAAGAGAGAATTTAAATAACTTTGACATTGGCCAATTGCCCACATGTCACTGTTCTTTTCTAGTGATAGTTCTTTTCTTTTCTTTTCTCTACCGTCAGAATGTTTCATTTATAGTTTTTCAGAAACACAACAATATAAAAGGCTTATATCTGAATCCTCATGCACAGTCTTTTTGACCCTGCTGTAAGATTTCTTAGGGCCTGCCCTTCCTCTGCTGCATCCTAGGTCACATATGGTTGAGTTGCAATCTGATTTGAGTTTAACGCATGTAGTAATACCTACTGAGGCTACATGAGGTCTGATATTTTGGCTTATTTGAAAAGTGAATGTTTGAGTGATGTGCCCAGGAATCAATAAATGAAGTGAAACAGGATTAAGAGAAACAAAATATTAGGAAAGGGGATTTTTTGGTGACCCATAAAGAGTTTTTTTTTAAACCAGTTTTATTAATTGGACTTTTATTTACTCTGTAATATCCATTTTGATTATCAAATGGCCCAAAATGACAGGAAAATACCTAGAATTCAGTCAAATAACATAGCAGAGTGATTACATTTACTAGAGACAGTCCAGTTATGCTTACTGTTGTAAGTAGTCACCTCCCAAAGGCCCATTCTGAGCCAAGGAAAACCTTGGAAGTGTCTTAGAGAAGCTCTGACCAATGAAAGAGTAATCTGGGATCACTTGGATAAGACTAATTGTGCGTTGGTATAGATGCCTTAGATATTAGTGGTATACACCGATCAGGCATAACATTATGACCACCTGCCTAATATTGTGTTGGTCCCCCTTATGTGGTCAAAAATGCTCTGAACCATTGGGCATGGACCAGAGGACCTCTCAGGGTGTCCTATGGGGTCTGGTACCAGGACCAGGGCAGTGGATCCTTTGGGTACTCTGGCTTGTGCAGTAGGGCCTCTGTCAATCAAACTTGTTCCACTGCATCCTGTTGATGCTTGATCAGAATGGGCTCTAGGAAGTTTGGAGGTCAAATCAACATCTTGGGCCATTGTCATGTTCCTCAAGATGTTCCTGATTGTTTGATGTTGTTGCCATGTGGTGGGGTGCATTTTGCTGCGGGGGTAGGCCAGTGACATTTGGGATTTCCATTTGCATGAGGGAGTGTTCTTGTTCTGGGACAGTGTTTATTTGGGTGTCTAAGTCTCATCAACATGGATGTTAAAATCCAAGGTTTTCCAGCAGAACACCACATAGTACCAATATGATCAGTTATTCACTTCAGTGGTCATAATGCTGTGGCTGATCGTT